>LPNX010373838.1:215619-293615 GCA_001517045.1 Pseudotsuga menziesii
TTGGTTGACTATGGTATAACGAACCTTGTGAAATACCCACGATATGATTTGGGTTGTGAAATCATTGGATATCTTGTTCGTGGAACTATAATGTTCCTACCCACTGCATGCCAATTATTAAAAGGGTTACGTGGGCTCTTTCCAGCAATGCATTGGCATTTAAAAAGGTTTGACTCAAACCCTAATCGTCATTCTTCCACTGCCTTCGGGCCTCCGGCCGCTCTGCGATAACCTCCTTGTTCGCTCCGTTGTTTGCACTGTCTGTTAGCAGTCCATATGCTGGTTCAGCTCCTCGTGGGCTCATCTACTGCATTGTGAGGAAAATTACTGTGTCAAATAGCTTGCTGTTGAATGTTGAGCAGTGTCGATTTTCTTAGGGTTTCTCCATTGGCATCCATTGCCCGAACTCTTCACTGTGTAGGTCGTCGCCTTAACTTGCTGCTGTGAGTCATCCTCCATCGTGACAAGTTACCTATCGCTCCAGCGAGCTCCTTCTCTTCTACGTTAAATGAAGGGTTTACCTTTCCTCTTGCTGGTGGTTGTCTTGGTGTTCTTCAGTGGCCATATTTCTGTTAGACTTGAAGGTAAGATACAGGGTTTTCCCTTCGTTTTATTTTCAAGGAAATAGCTTAAACAACAACAGTTTTTGGCAATATTTTTAATATTATGTTTATCCTTCGTTACAGGGCTAGTCTTCTCCTCTTGACATGGAAGGTGCGAGACTTCAACGGTTGGCTACTTCCAGTAAGCCTGGTTTTTATCCATGGCGTTCTCCTCCTTGCTGGTCCTTTAGGGCAGTCATGGGTTTGGCTTCGTGGTGTGTAACCCTAGCGGTTACTTTGGTTCAGTTAGTGAACCTAAACACTGTTAAAAGAGTTTCAACTCTTCGTTTAGCAGGGGATCTTGGCTGAAGCCGAGAGTGTGGGTTTTGGGTCTTTATTCGATTACTGTGTAAAGCATGCATATATATATATATTGCTGTTTGTACAGGCTGAAGCTTTATTTTGTAAATTATGTTGGTAGCTGTAAGGTACAAAGGAGATAAAACTCCATCCTTTTGATGAACCTCAATACGTACTTTTAATTTTGACAGGGTTTACCCTGAACTTGGAGTTATAAGTTGTCCATACAATTTTTCTTGAATTAATATTTTGTTACTGTATAGTTTTTGAAAAAATATAACGTGTAGACTCGGCTTATTGAGCCTATCTGAGTTCGATACCTCTGATTCCTGTAAAATTGATAAATACCTAATTTATTCTCTGCAAATTATTTATGGTATTAGTTGGTAGGGTTTTTCCTGTATATTAATAATATATTGGGTTAATTAATTACTCAAAGAATTTTATAAATTTTTATAATGGTTATACTTTGTAAATTCTAAAGTCTGAATGTTTTTAATGACATTCTTTAAGTCACTGACAGTGTAACCTTGGTTACAGGTTTTATATTAAATTTATGTTTATTAATAATAGGTTAAAATATTACTGTGATTTCCAAATAATATTATTTCTATACAATAGATAATAAAGCAGTAATTATTACTTATTACAATAATAGAGTTACCCTACCTGGAATGCTTATTACCTTCACTGCTAGCTCTATTTAGGTTCTTTTATAGGTATAAATGGAAATAATAATTTGTTTTCTGCTTATAAAATAACCTATTGTTAGTGTATCCTCAAAACTTATTATTAATTACACTACACTTCTGAAATTATAAGGGTTTCCAGTTATACTTTATACAATCTAGTTAAGCTCAAAGTCGAGCATTCTGTCACTATGTTATTTGCTTACTGTTGATTATGCACTTGAAATTTTTTTTACTCTTAACATTTCTTTTATAAATTTACTGTCAAGGATTCTGTACTCGATTTTAAACCTTGACTTACTAGTTATTTAGAAATTTGTAAGTGTTAACATATAGTTTATACCCTTCAGCTTATATAGGGTCTTTATATTCTTATTTTATTATATTAATGTTCTTAAGTACTGTTTATTTACCTCGCAGTACAGAAAGTATAAATAGTTCCAGTTTGTAATTAATGTAATAAATACATTACCTGAAGTTCAATAATGATAATACTCCTATAGTGTATTTAATAGAAGTTTATTGTTATTAATACAATAAAAATATTATCTCCCCTGAGAGTACCTATGTTTCCCTGATTATTATTTAATTTATTTTATAACATTCTATTATTTATTTCTTATGCCAATTTTGCTAAATAATTAATAAAGTTCTGTTAATGTTTAACTTATCTGTTTGGTTATGATATCTGTATGTATATATAAATCAAATAATACTACTTAGGATCTATCTCATATAAATATATATAATAGCATTCATTTACAATCTATGAAAAATAGGTTAACAACTCTGGAATCTGTTCGAGCTCAGTCCAAAATAAAAGGAAGAATAAGTAATGAAAAGACTACATCACTAACATACATAAAATCTAACACAATTTGGTTTAACTGTAGAAATTTAACAATATTTAATTACTCCTACTTTCAGTGTTATTAGTTTCAGCATATAGAAGTTAAATTCTTTAACTAGAAGAAAACAGTTGTGAGGTTTAAACCACAGGTATACCTAGTCTAACCTTTCTTCAGTACGACTAATATTTTCTTCTATTTGTTCTTTACAATTAATAGAATTACTGGGAGTAAAATGTTGTACAAGGGAATAGTTTTATCTATGAACACATGCTACTGTTAGTAAAACACATATTTCTTCTGATGATAGGTAATGAAACAAGCTACTATTTTACAATCTCATCATATCATCTTTTTATAATTCTACCCCTGTGCTGGAGTACGGTTTGGTAAACCCAGATGTGGAAAAACACAGTGGGTCTTTATTTTTCATCTAAAGATTCTATTACTGATAAACTAAAACATTTACATTACTAAACCAGTTAAATCTCTATATCATAAACTACAATCATAACATTCAACCATTCACAGTTGTTTAAAAGGTGACAAAACTTGTTTAAACTGGGACAACAACAACAATGGGAGGCCGTTCCTCCCTACCAACTCCTGGAGAGCGCTCAAACAACGACTCCTCAGGACCCCTGAGCTTGCTCTGGTCTCCCTGGCTGGAACTAGGTGCAGCAGTAGTCAAATACCAGTCTTCAAACTCAGTACCAAATCTGAACTTATCAGTAAGTTCTCCCAGCTAACAAGCTGTAATAAACCAAGTTACTACAGCATTCCTCTCAAACAACTTCCTTACTGTTCTTCCCCTTTTTCCCAATGAATTTCCTGAATATCATTCATTTGAATGATTTCTCTCTGGAAAATATCTGAGCAACCTCAGCTCTATTCATTGGGTACTTTTAAAAGATTTTCCTAGGTCTTTTTGGGTTAGTTGTCATTTATTGAGCCACCTGCTCTGATCCCACTTTCTTGGGGGATCATGACCCCAATTATAGGGAAGTTGCCACCTGCAACCTAGGAAGTGTTTGAGGATGCTGCCACTTGTCTTTTTCCCTCCACCTAGTTCCATCCACCAGTTTGACCAGTAACCTCTTCTTAACATCTCTCCCATGCTGTTGTCTCCACAATTTATTTATTAATAATAAAATATTCTGAATTACATTCCACTTCTATTGACTCTGCTGAGTCACTAGTTCCTACTTAGCTTTAAATTTAACATAATGTCTCAGGAATATAATTAAAACAATTAACATTATTTTACAAAATTGGGGTATGTGACAATATGCTTTCCTATGTGCTTGCTATGTGCTAGTGTGCTAGGTGTGTGAACCAACGTATAATGCCCCTTTGACACCACATTATGAAATGCTTACTAAAGAAGGGGTTATTTGTCTTTTTATTCTTTTTATTATTAATGTTTACTAGAAATTACATTCTCTATAGCCTACATTTATTACATTATTGTAACAAAGAACATGTTAATTAGCTATACATTATGTTTCTTGCTTCAATCATATTTACAAAGAACTGTAAGAGATTATACAATATTTATCAACTAAACAATCCAAGAAGTTCACATCATAACTTCAATACCAATCATTTCTTATAAAACTATTCCTTTAGGGAATGGAACTCCCACATATAACACAAGCCTCTACAATGATAATTCCTTCTATGGTGATGATAAAACTTACAACTATTCTATGGAACACTTGTGGACTACATACATTGATAGAGAGAGATAAAATTTTGTTTGCTTTTCCTTGTGGTTAGAAAGGTTGTGTTCCCACCTTGTCTTGTGGTTAGAAGGGTTTCCTTCCCACCTTTCAATGACACCTTTGGTTGACTTGTGCTAGATTATAGATATCTAAAATCAAACTTTAACCTTAAATCACTCGAACTTATCGTGGAAAGCCACAAGTTAATGAAGGATTAGAAGGTATAACATTCTAGGTGTCCTTAAAGGTTATAAAAACTAGTTTAAGCCTACATTGTAAGTGATCCTTGGAGATGAATATTTGAGATCTAATTTCCTATTTTTTATCCAGGTTTTGATGCATTCTAGACTTATCTTGCTTGAGATCCATCTCAATTTGGACTTCCAATAGCTGTTTGATTCTCCCTCCTCCGTAGATGTGATCCATACTCTATTTTGAAGCCATTCTACTATGTTTTTCAGGATGTTGTACCTTGTTTGAGGGTGTCACTATTTGTTTGAGGAATCCATACCTTGTTTGAAGTTGTTGCTAGTGTTTTAAGAAGGTGCAACTGTTGTAGTTGGATGCTCAAATGGTGTTGAGGTTTGTTTGAGTGAGTCGATGCATTGTTGGAACTTTACTCGAGAGGAACTATTCCCCGATGGAACTATGACCTGGTAGGAACTATGTCTGAGTGGGCCGCTGCCTGTGTGTGGGTTGTTTGAGTGGGTCGCTCCATGTGTGGACTGTTATGTGAATTCCAATAGACTATGTTTGGTATGATTGTGTTGCTACTAAATTGATAATGTTTCCTTTAAGGCTACCATCCACTATTGTGAAGTGCTTGAGGTTTCCATTCTCAGTTGGACATGTGTTGGTTGTATTGTTTAACATCTCGAGGTTTCTCTTGGATGTCTTAAGTTTCTGCACTTCCTACTATAACGTCTAACCTTATCCTGCATAGCTTTATCTCTCTCTCTTTTTCTCAGGTATGTGATTAACCTTAGGTAAGGGTTAGTTACTTGTTCCATTTATTGACTTGTCTCTAAGAGACAAGATTTGATCTGAAAGTAAAATATGAATATAAGGAAGGTAAAACTCATCAAGTAAGTTATCAGACTTGTTTATTTTTTGTTTTTTTTGTTAGTTAGTTTAATTTATTATTACTACTGCTATGTAGGTTGTGATGTTGTTTCAGGTGTACTTTTACCGTGTACATATGTGGTTGTTAATTTTTATGTTTCAAACTGTTACTTTAACATAGTTATCCTTAGTGAGTGTTAAACTTGAAAGAGATTAAAATTATATCTTTTATTGGCCTAACTTTTACTATTGTTGCACTTTTTCTTCAATAATATTTTTGTAGTTTAAGTTTGCATTAAAGTATAAGTTTTTCAATTTTCTATGAAAAAATACCTAATTTTAACATGTTGATGCACTGGAATATCCATCACTAAGTGTTTCAACAATACATCACCATATAAGTATTGCAAATGTTCATCGCCTAACTTGTTAGTTCCTATATGCTTTCCTATGTGCTTACTATGTACTAGTGTGTTAGGTGTGTGAATCAATGTACAATGCCCCTTTGACACCACATTATGAAATGCTTACTTAAGAAGAGGATATTCGTCTCTTTCTTCTTTTTATTAGTAATGTTTACTGGAACTTACATTCTCTATAGCATACATTTATTACATTATTGGAATGAAGGACATTGTTAATCCTAGATTTATTATCATTTCTAGTAGTTAAATTATTCATTTAAACATATATTTTATTATCTTTTGTATATTTTATGACACGCAGATCATTATTCAGTCTTAGGTATGAGTGTATTTAAGGTTTATATGAAATCTTTTTATTTAGCGTTTTTTATGGTTTTATTAATTAAAAATGACATTATTACAATGAAGTTTGATGTGTTAATTGATTTATATTATTGTTTGCAGATTTTATAATCTTTTTGGGTTAAATTAATAAACATAACACATTCAGCCTTCCTTTCGCACAGCATGTCCAGCTCGATGTCCAGCTCGTCATCTAGCTCGTTACATGAAACTCGCTGGTGGTTTGCCAGATGTCGAAATGTGTTGCTATAGACTCCAGTCCTGAAGCGTGCCAACAGATAGACACTCTGTTCGTCCTAGATCGATGCCCAACGTATCCAGCTCATGTCCTAGCCTCCCATTCAGCTCTTCGTCCAGATCGCCCATCAGACTGCGTGCTGCTGAGAATTAACTCCGGGCATTTAAAACGTGAAACAACTGCAAATGAACTTGTTATCCACGCGTCTGGGTGATGAAGCTGTGTTCTAGATATTTGCTAGCCTGCATTCTCCTTTGCTCGCCACCACATCAATCATTCACGTGCTGGATTGATGCATTAAACCCACGCTCTAGAAGAGTCACCACTATGCTCTCCTCTGTTCGCCATCAGTCATCTGCTGCACTCAGGAAGGAACCCGTGTGCCACCTCTGAAGACCATTCACGCTGAAGAGAAGTCATGCGCCACCTCTGAAGACTGTTCGCACTGAAGAAGGAAGATGTCTGCGTGTTGGCCTGTGATTACTTAAACGCCTTTAAGATTGACTAAATTTAGAGAGCAGTCAACCTATAAAGGGTCAACTTGATCATCCCTTTAAATTATTATATAAAGCAGCCTTTGTGAAAGATCTCAGTTAGCTAGAAAAAGTCAGTCAGTTAGCAGAGTTAGGAGATAAGAGTTCTTGCTGTGATTTACTCTTGAACATTGTATTTCTGTTCCACAATCTGAATAAAGAGCTGTATGCATTGCTGTTGAAGATTGCATTTGAGTAGTAGTTATTTGGGCATCACCCCTGATTGCTGAGAGGGCCCCTCATCAACCAGAGGTTTCTTTCTTGTTTCTTTCCTTTATTTTTCCTGTTGTAGCTAGTTTGATTTACAGTGTGTTTAATTTATATAATGCAATTTTATTTTTGAATTAGATAATTAACTGCACGCATAGTTTGCTTTCAACTCTGAATTAGATAGTTTGCTTTCAGTCATTTTATTTCCAGTTTGTTGCTTGTTTTATTTGCAAGTTAGATAAAATAGATTGCTGTTTATCAAATTAAGTAGATTTAGTTCTGTCTATTTTGTTTATGTTTTAAGTATCAGTTTATGCAATTTACATTCCAGATTATTAATATGCAATAGTTTCTTTATGCTTATGTTTATGAATTTGTTTAAGTTTATCTTACT
Source organism: Pseudotsuga menziesii (assembly GCA_001517045.1). NCBI lineage: Eukaryota > Viridiplantae > Streptophyta > Pinopsida > Pinales > Pinaceae > Pseudotsuga > Pseudotsuga menziesii. Next base: position 222,987 of record LPNX010373838.1, read on the forward strand.
GATTATATATGCTTAATAAGTAGGTTTATTTATTGCTTTATGCATTAGGATTACATCTGCATGACTTCAGCTGAAGATTAGCTCATTTAGGTTAGTTTTCATTATTTTAACTATGTTGACTGTCATTCGGACAACCTCTTCAGTCTGTTATTCAACCACCCCTTTCAGACCCACAGTCCAGTCTGTCATTCGTCCCTTAGTTCTGTTTTTAGTGTTTTTATGTATTTCGAGATTGTTTTTATTTCTTTTTTGTTAATGTCTGAATTATGTTTTGACCGTAATGTTTAGATATCAGTTTTATTTAACAATAAAGTTAAAGTTTAATTGTTTTAGGTTATTTATTGAAGTTTTATTATTTCCTTATTGGTAAGTCATTTTTGTTTCTTGAATATTATTGCTAATTTTGTTTTACTGTTACATTGTTTTGTTTTTATGCTTTTTAGATTTATTTATTTGTTGCATGTGAGATTTAGTGTTATATGTGTTTTTCCTTGGTATGTTTTTAGGCTGTATCTTTTATGTTGTCTTATTGTTGAAAGAACTTGCAGGACAAAACCTAAAGATATTTCTTTTATTAAGTTTTCTACTTGCTTCTTTTATCAAGTTTTCTTTATTAAGTTTTCTACTTGCTTTTCTTATTAAGTTTTCTAGTTGCTTATAAGTTGAGTCTTCCTTGTACCCTAGTTTTCCATTTGAGCAGTTAATTATTCATTATCAATTTTTTAGTTTATTATTTTGTTTCAGTTTGATTACTTTAATAATTGTATTTTTAGGAGTTTGACTCGGTTTTTCATTTTGAAAGATCTTTCGATATTTTTTTTGTTAAAATATTTCCACGACACCATAAGAACCCCTCTGCCTTCACATATATTTTGTGTCAACTCAAAGCTTACCAACCCCGGTTGATAATTAAAGAATAAGTGGATTAATTTAGACATTATAACACCCAACACTTTTGGCACCGCTGTTGGGGAGTTGTTCTATAAGGTAGAGTAGAATTCTTTATGAAGTTTAGCAATAGGTTGGTAGCGGGGGAGTAGTAAGACAAGAGGTAAGAACTTGTGCATCTGTTATAACAGGCACCCCCAAATACAACAACAGGAGTAGCATAGGTTTTCTTTAGTTTAAAAGTCTTTCATGAGTAGAATTAGAGATCATCGGGGTATATTTGTTAAGACCGAAAAATTCATTGAAGTCCCTACTAACTACCATAGGGGACGTAATTCCCCAAATACTAACTCACCAGAAAGGTATCGAAAGACACCTATAGGAAGTAGTTCTACCCTGAAACCTAAGCAGTCTCTTTTAGAATATCTTACTAGAGAAGCCATAGAAGGAGAGGGAGCCTTGGCAGAAGGCCCTAAGGACCTTGTTCCTGAGGAAGTTTAAGAGGATCAACCATTAGAAACCTTCAACCCTCCACTAGTTTCGAATCCAATTAATACAACTTTTTCACTAGTAGGAGATTTGAATTTCGTTGACTTTGTTGATCCTGCTCAAATAAAATCCCTCTTTGGAACCTCAGTAGATCTAGTTATCTCACAGATTGAATGCTTCTACAGTAGAACCTACTATCCCTCTAGGATTCAATAAAAACACGGTTGATCAGAGGAAGATCTCTCCCAAAAAAGAAAGTTGGGACGCCCCATTATCACCTCGAAAGGAGCCTCTTAAATATATTTACATTAATAATCCAGTTTATATGGAGAGACGAGGAGAAAATGAAGACCATGATGAAGTTAGAAATGAAGAAGAAGAAGGGGAAAATCGAACCGAGGCTACCTTTGGTTTCCATATATTAGATACAATGCATGATGTAACTATGAAAAACATCCCTCCTTCCTCCTTACCTACTTTCTATGGAAAAAGCAATGAGGACCCGGACACATTTTTGTTCGAGTTCGATATTCTTTGTAGGAGTTATAATTATCTACAAGACACACACAAACTAAAACTCTTTCCTGCTAAACTAAAGGATTCCGCCTTGAGATGGTTCATGGGATTAGGTGAATTTACTATCAGGACTTGGGATGATATGAAAACCTCATTTTTGTGAAAATATCAAGAATACTGCAAACCTAAGGACTCTCGACATGACATATTCAAGATACAACAACTTGAAGAGGAGAGCCTGGAGGATTATCTCGAGAGGTTCATTTATACATTACATAAGTATAAATATAATGACCTCCTAGAAGATGCAGTACGCACACTTTTCCTTAAAGGGATCTCTGAGGACTTGTTAGAAAGTCTTAATCTCATGGCATTCGGCGATATTTCTCATAAAACTTTTGCACAAATTAGTGAGATGTGTAAAAATTATTCTAGGAGTAGGGGGGAAGTTGCAATTTTTTTTTGAGAGCCTTTTAGTAGAAATATAAGAGGAAATGTTCCTAGTTCAGGAAGAGTTACAAGAGTAGAGTTACGAAACCTGTTGGAAAATTTTAAGACTGGTATCTTAGGAGCAATGGGTTCTTAATTAGATGCTTTACAAGCCAAGAAGAGGCAGGATGAAGAACGAGCATAAATGAGTATATTTTGTCCAAGATGTAGAACTAAACATCCCCAAATGGAATGTACGTTAAACAACATCTCTGTATGTCACATCTGTATAAAAGAGCATCCAACATATAACTCCCTATCCTTTCCTGGGTTGCAAGCCATCTATAAGAGTGGGGATGTAGCTGAAACATCTAGGAGGCCTCTTTGGCAACCTAAAGACCAACCAACATATCCAAACTTTCCACCACAAACTCCACTCTATTATCCTCCATATCAACCACCTCAACAATGGAACAATTCAAGCTGGCAGAATTGGCCACCTCAGTATCCTCCTCCTCAATTCCCACAACAGCAATATTGGTCACAAGGATGGAGAGGACAACCATATTCTCAACCACAACCTGTCCCTACACCTAATCATCCTTATCCTCAGAACTAAACAAATTTCCAGCAAATGCCATTTGGATTTGTACCTCCAGTTCCTTTTATCACACAACAACCTCATCACTTTCAGAATGCAAATCCTCCTCGACCGACATTTTTACTTGCACAGTTGATACCTAACCCTAACAATAAACCAAATCAATCTCTTAATAGCATTGAGTTGCAAACTCTTCCATCGTACCTCATTTTGACTGTACCTATACATGAAATACAATTATGATCGCGAAGAGCTGTGAATAATAAACCCAAGTCATCAGTCATCATTCAGGAACCAAATGAGGAAGAAGAAGATTTAAATGAACCCATGAATGATGCTATTTTGGAGGATGTAAACATTTCAAAGGTTCCAGTACACGCCCATCCTCCACAAGAAACTATTCAGGAGCAAAGAATTCCTCCATTTCCAGAGAGACTAGTAATAGAAAAACTTGTAGTTCATCTGGAGTATAACATATTCAATGAATTAAAGAACATATGTATTAAAATGCATCTACTACAAGCTATCAAAGATATACCAATCTATAGTAAGGTAATAAAGGATATGCGGTATTAAACGCCCAGGAAAGAAGCAAAAGGACCCTCTTACAATTCATGTTATAGGAGAAATGTCTGAATGTATGACCGGTCAATCCCGAATTGCAAAATATACAAATACAGGAGCCCAAGTAGTGACTGTAATTATAAACACCACCACCATAGAGAATACATTAATCGATTTAGGATCCACCATTAACATGATGACCACCGTAGTCTTAGAAGCTTTACAATTAGGACAATTTCTTCGACCTACTCCTTCCATCCTAGAACTAGCAGACCGCACTATGATAAAACCCGCTAGAGTCCTGGATGACATTATTGTATCAGTAGCTTCATGGGAATACCCTGTCAACTTTATGGTCGTAAAATCAAAGGATCCTTCTAAAGGACATCCTATTATTTTGGGAAGACCATGGTTAGCTACCACAAATGCTTTTATAGGGCATAGGGATGGAGAGATGACTATTTCCAATGGGCTGTCTACACAAATACTTATTTTATACCCCCCAGCACAACCAATAACTGAAAATTCCTGGTGGTTAAACTATTCTTTTGGGGATTAAGACTTTGATGATCTCTCCCTTCCTAGTGATTTCTCTTATGCACTTCAGGAGTAGACCACTGAGAATGTATTAAACCAGTTTGTTTCCTCAACATCTTGTACATATTTCCCTCAGTCTTTTGCTCAACTCGATCAGATTTTTGGAGATAAGTTTCAAGAGAATACGACTCTTTCCATGTTTACGGAAACACCTCATGTTTTCACAATTGAAGAACATATAGGACCATATACCATACCTTGTGAGGTTGGCCCTGACAAATTTTTATAGATAAATGCAGAATTAATTGAAAACCAACAAGTACAGCTGCTTAAAGTCCTTAAGAAACAAGTTGGAGCATTTGCATGGGAATACACCGATATAAAGGGTATACACCTCGATACCTGTATTCACCATATTTATATGGATCCAAGCATGTCTCCTGTAAGGCAACCAAAGAGGAGGATGAGTCCTGCTCTAAAGGATATAGTAAAACAAGAATTGCAAAAACTCCTCACTGCTGGTTTCATCTATCCAATTTCCAATAGTAAATTGGTATCTCCTTTAGTAGTAGTCCCGAAGAAAGTTACAGGAAAATGACGTATTTGTGTTGATTTTAGGTAACTAAACAAATCTACACTTAAAGACTACTTTCCTTTACCTTTTATTGATCAATTATTAGATACTCTGTCAAGTAAACAATATTTTTCCTTTCTTGATAGGTATAGTGGTTACAATCAGATTTTAATAGCACCAGAAGATCAAGACAAAACCACTTTTACATGCCCTTGGGGAACATATGCTTATCGAGTTTTTCCATTTGGCTTATGCAATGCACCTGCCACTTTCCAACGAGCAGTCTTAGGAATATTTTCTGATCTTATACATGAATTTGTGGAGGTATAAATGGATGACTTTACGGCCTATGGTAATACTTTTCAAGAAGATCTTGAAAACCTCGAGAAGGTCTTGATCCGATGTCAAGAAACGAATCTATCTCTCATTCACGAGAAATGTAGAATGTTACTGACAAAAGGTATAGTTTTAGGACACCATGTTTCTTCCCAAGGAATTAAGGTAGACCCTACGAAGATCGAAGTAATTGTTGGCCTTCCCTCTCCCAAAACTCAGAAAGAGGTAAGAAGTTTCCTTGGTCACACAGGCTATTACCGCCGCTTTATTGAAAATTCATTAAAATAGTGCTAAAATAACTACACCAATGTTTAAGTTACTTACAAAGGATTCATAATTCCAGTGGACAAAATCTTGTCAAAATGATTTTGAAATCCTAAAAGCTAAACTATCGGTGGCACCAATACTTAGGGGTCCCGATTGGTCCCTTCCTTTCCACATATCTACCGATGCCTCTGATACGACCATAGGAGGAGTCCTTGGCCAAAAATAAGGACAAGCACCTTATGCCATCTATTTTATTAGCAAAAATTTGACCCCTGCTGAATTAAATTACATTGTTACTGAAAAAGAATTTTTGGCAGTAGTTTATTCTATTAATAAATTTCGTCATTATATCACAGGATATGAAGTTTGTGTGCATACCAATCACTAAGACATTATATTTCTAATGAATAAACCAATTACCAATGGTAGAGTGACCCGATGGCTTCTTTTATTGCAAGAGTTTAACATTACCGTCATTGATAGACCTAGTAAAGAAAATCTCGTAGCAGATTTCCTTTCTCGTATTCAACATGAAGACAGTACTAAACCAGTTGAAGACACTTTTCCTGATGAACATCTATTTGCTGTATCTGTTCAAACTCCTTGGTTTGCAGATATTGCCAATTATTTAGCAACTGGGAAAATACTGAACCATTTGTCCCCACATGAGAAGCATCGTATTATAGTTCAGAGTTCTAATTATTCTTGGGTTGATAATGATCTCTTCCGCACTGGGCTGGATCTTATTATTCCACGATGTGTGCGGGAGGATGAAATGACAGACATCCTCCATGCATGCCATGATGGACCATGTGGAGGACATTTTTCTGATAAGAGGACGACATATAAATTCTTACATTCTGGTTATTATTGGCCAGGAATTTTTAAGGATGCTGTCAAATATGTTAAAGGATGCGATAGTTGCCAAAGAATGGGTAGACCTACGTCATCTGATTAAATGCCTTTACAACCCCAAGTTATGATTGAACCTTTTGAGAAATGGGCTCTTGATTTTGTAGGACCAATTTCTCCCATGTCTTGCAAAAATAAATATATCTTAGTTTGTATGGATTATGTCACCAAGTGGGTAGAAGATAAAGCTTTATTTAGAGCCACAGAGAAATCGGTGGTAGAATTTAGATATGAAGAAATATTCACCCGGTTTGGTGTACCTAGAGAAATTGTCACAAATCAAGGTGCTCAATTTACTTCCATATTAATGAAAGAACTTACTACGAAATATGGTATTCGACATTGCAAATATTCACCTTATCACCCTCAGGATAATGGTCAGGTAGAATCAACTAATAAAGTATTAAAAGCCATTTTAACTAAGACCATCATACTTACATCATAAGGATTGGGCAGATAGACTCCCTGAGGCTTAATGGGCCTATAGGATAACATGGAGGAACACTACTGGACATACCCCCTATGAGTTAGTATATGGTAAACAAGTCCTTTTACCTATTGAATTTCAAGTTAAGACTTTTCGTATGGAAGCACAATTATGTATGAATTTGGATGAAGCACACAAACAACGATTATTACAGATTAATGAGTTAGATGAAATTAGACAAGATGCGCTTCAAAGAATGATGTTAATACAGAATCAATGAAAAACATGGCATGATAAATTTATTAAGCAAAAGCAGTTTAATACTGGATATTGGGCACTACTATTTGATTCATGATTTAAAAATTTTAAAGGAAAATTAACTACCCATTGGATGGGTCCATACGAAGTAGTTACAGCTTTTGACAATGGATCAATAAAAATTAAAACAATTGATGGCTCAAAAATTTCTTTTGTAGTAAATGGACATAGACTTAGGCTCTATCACCAACCAATATCTAAACATGATTTCATACATAATGTTTTGCAGCAAAATGAAATGGAATTAGTTGAAAGGAAGCTATTCCTCCTCCTCCTGATCCTTGAGAATATTTTGGGTTATTAGCACTTGTATATATGTAAATATGTGTTTGTTTCTTTGAATAAATAAGAGTCATTTCTAATAGATTGTTTACACAAGACTCTTTTTCTTTTGTGTCTTTATAAATAAATTGAATCATATAATAAATGGTTTTGCAGTTTTATTACAAGTATATTATCTCTATGAGCAGCTAATGGAATATTACTTGGACAAGGAAAGTATATTAAATACTTATAAGGTATTTTAACCTTTCTTGGGATACTTTTGAATTTTTCAGCTTATAGTGACAATTAAAAATTTACAAACCTTTGTATATCATACTTAACCAGTTCTTCTGTGATTCATATAGTTTTTGGTATTTTGATTCAGACATGTATATTTCTGATTTATTCTTTTAAACAGTTGCTTGATAAGACCCACTTTCATTATCATATTTTTCACAACCTTATTTTTTTATCTATGGATTTCTAGTTCATCCTATACTTGTTATCAAAACTTGTCTCTTGAAGTATTTTTGGTGATGAATCAAAAGTAAGTGGAATTTTTGCCTATAGGGAACATTACTTTTACTTTATAAAGAAGAAGGATTGTTAGGTTAAAGGACAACTTTTAGTTATTCCCTTTTGACATATTTTATGAGTCTGGCCATTATGAAATTTTGAAAAAAATGAATTATGTGTTTAGCAAGATTTAACACGCTCTAGTACCAATCGGCTTCCATATATTTAATATCATTATACACGGAAAACCCGTCGGGGTAATAAATAGGCTCGCTGGCAGCGAGTCAATGCTAAGTAAAAACCTTACAACAGGAAGCTCGATAAATGCAAGTAAACCCGTTGGGGTACTGAACAGGCCTGCTGGCAGTAGGGCTATGCTTGCATGGTACCAAGATAAACCCGTCGGGGTACTGAACATGCCTGCTGGCAGTGGGGCAATACATGGTAAATGAGATCTGGTTAATATACCACTATGCACATAGTTCGTACAGTAGTTATAATATATAATTTTTTTTATATGTCATGAACAATTGTTTATCATGTCATTTGAGAATGGTTCTAAGTTGGAATTTGCCCCGGTTGTCTAATTTCACATATACCTAAGATATCATTATCTTAGATATGGGATCCATAGCTGTAAATCTCACTCACTCCGGGATACACTTCAAATATTTTATGATGATAGGATATCTTTCCAATGAGGCATGGATGGATAGTTTTTCCCATGGTATTTCTTTAATTATATTATTCTCATTTATGTGGTCTTTCTAAGCATTGTTTTATTTTTCTTGAATATACATCTCTGAACCATTTCCATTTACTAGTTGGTTTTTCTTACCAATAATTAACAGCATGCTAGCATTCTTTCTATTTTTCTGGAATAATCAATTCTTCTCTCTGTATGGCTTGCGGACACACCATATCTTTGGTTTGGGGGAAGATGGATTTGAAAAATTAGATTGTTTTTATTACTTATGATAAATCTATTTATCTCTAACAAATGATAAGTATTTTTAGGAATGCAAACAATGGAATTTGGTTATAACTTGAAGCATATTTTACAGCAAAATTCAATATGGTCTTACCACATGGACGATTGAATGAGGTCTAAATGAAATATCAAATAACGATCCGAGAAAAATGGTGATATAATAGCACTTATGATTGAATTTGCTAATTAAATTTTGTTTTTGGGTAAATAGTTTTTTACTTCCATTTCACTGTTAATAATCCTATCCTCTTACCCAATCATGTATGAAAATGATTAATCATTTTACTTTGGACATGGTTGAATTAATTTTAAACCTTATCAATGATAAAATTATTTTGAACCTGAGAATTGTTAAATTAAGAATGTTGAGAAACCCAATAAAGTCATTTTTAATTTTCATACAATGTGTTATTTTACAGGTTAAAAGAGTGAAGTTTAAATTACCTTCTTCATCTACCAAGTTGAAGGCAGCTGTTAGTTCGCCTTCTTCCTAACTTGTTTTTCTTTCTTTTTGCTCAGTGGGACTTGGCATTTCTTCGGTTTGGGGGAATGTTGATCCTAGATTTATTATCATTTTTGGGAGTTAAATTATTCATTTAAGCATATATTTTATTATCTTTTGTATATTTTATGAAACGCAGATCATTATTCAGCCTCAAGAATTAGTGTATTTAAGGTTTATATGAAATCTTTTTATTTATGATTTTTTATGGTTTTATTAATTAAAAATGACATTATTACAATGCATTTGATGTGTTAACTAATTTATATTATTGTTTGCATATTTTATAATCTTTTTGGGTTAAATTAATAAATAGAACACATACAACCTGCCTTTCGCACAACATGTCCAGCTCGTCATCCAGCCCATTTCGTGAAACTTATTGGTGGTTTTCCAGATGTCGAAATGTGTTGCTATAGGCTCTAGTCCTGAAGCGTGCTAGCAGATAGACACTCTGTTAGTCCTAGATCGATGCCTAATGTATCCAGCTCACGGCCCAGCCTCTTGTTCAACTCTCAGTCCAGATCGCCCATCAGACTGTGCGTTGCTGAGAATTAACTCTGGGAATTTAAAACGTGAAACAACTGCAAACGAACTGGTTATCCACGCATCTGGGTGATGAAGCTGTGTTCTAGATATTTTCCATCTTGCATTCTCCTTTGCTCGCCACCACATCAATCATCCACATGCTAGATTGATGCATTCAACCCACGCTCTAGAAGAGTTGCCACTACGCTCTCCTTTGTTCGCCATCAGTCATCTGATGCACTCAAGAAGGAACCCGTGTGCCACCTCTGAAGATCATCCACGCTGAAGAGAAGCCGTGCGCCACCTCTGAAGACTGTTCGCGCTGAAGAAGGAAGATGCCTGTGCATTGGCCTGTGATCAGTTAAACGCCTTTAAGATTGACTAAATTTAGAGAGAAGTCGACCTCTAAAGGGTCGACTTGCTCATCCCTGTAAATTATTATATAAAGCAACCTCTATGAAAGAGCTCAGTTAGCTAGAAAAAGTCAGTCAGTTAGCAGAGTTAGGAGAGAAGAGTTCTTGCTGTGATTTACTCTTGAACTTTGTATTTCTATTCCACCATCTGAATAAAGAGTTGTATGCATTACTATTGAAGATTGTGTTTGAGTAGAAGTTAGTCGGGCATCACCCCTGATTGTTGAGAGGGCCCCTCATCAACCAGAGGTTTCTTTCTTGTTTGTTCTTTATTTTTCCTGTTGTAGCTAGTTTAATTTACAGTGTGTTTTATTTCTATAATGCAATTTTATTTCTGAATTAAATAATTAACTGAGCACATAGTTTGCTTTCAGCTCTGAATTAGATAGTTTGCTTTCAGTCATTTTATTTCCAGTTTGTTGCTTGTTTTATTTACAAGTTAGACAAAATAGATTGTTGTTTATCAAATTAAGTAGATTTAGTTCTGTCTATTTTGTTCCTATTTTGATTATCAGTTTATGCAATTTACATTCCAGATTATTAATATGCAATAGTTTCTTTATGCTTATGTTTATGAATTTGTTTAAGTTTATCTTACCGATTAGATCTGCTTAATAAGTAGGTTTATTTATTGCTTTATGCATTAGAATTACATCTGCATGACTTCAGCTGAAGATTAGCTCATTTAGGTTCGTTTTCATTATTTTAACTGTGCAGTCTGTCATTCGGACAACTTGTTCAGTCTGTTATTCAACCACCCCCTTCAGACCCACAATTCAGTCTGTCATTCGGCCCTTAGTTCTGTTTTTAGTGTTTTTATGTATTTCGAGATTGTTTTTAGTTATGTTTTGTTAATGTCTAAATTATGTTTTGATCGTAATGTTTAGAGATTAGTTTTATTTAACAATAAAGTTAAAGTTTAATTGTTTTAGGTTATTTATTGAAGTCACTATTATTTCCTTATTGTTAAGTCGTTTTTGTTTCTTGAATATTATTGTTGATTTTGTTTTATTGTTATATTGTTTTGTTTTTATGCTTTTTAGATTTATTTATTTGTTGCATGTGTGATTTAGTGTTATATGTGTTTTTCCTTGGTATGTTTTTAGGCTGTCTCTTTTATGTTGTGTTATTGTTGAAAGAACTTGTAGGATAGAACCTAAAGATATTTCTTTTATTAAGTTTTCTACTTGCTTCTTTTATCAAGTTTTCTTTATTAAGTTTTCTAATTGCTTATAAGTTGAGTGTTCCTTGTACCCTAGTTTTCCATTTGAGTAGTTAATTATTCATTATCAATTGTTTAGTTTATTATTCTGTCTAAGTTTGATTACTTTAATAATTGTATTTTTAGGAGTTTGACTCGGTTTTTCATTTTGAAAGATATTTCGATCTTTTGTTTGTTAAAATATTTCCACGACACCATAAGAACCCCTCTGCCTTCACATATATTTTGTGTCAACTCAAAGCTTACCAACCCCGGTTGATAATTAAAAAATAGGTGGATTAATTTAGACATTATAACACCCAACACACATGTTAATTACCTATACACTATGTTTCTTGCTTCAATCATATTTACAAAGAAGTGTAAGATGTCATTCAATATTTATCAACTAAACATTCTAAGAAGATCACATCATAACTCCCATAGCAATAATTTCTCGCAAAATTGATCATTTAGGGAATGCAACTCCCACATATAACACAAGCCTCTACAATGATCCTTCCTTGTATGGCGCCGATAAAACTTATAACTATTGTATGGAACACTTGTGGACCACATACATTGAGAGAGAGAGATAAAATTTTGTTTTCATTTCCTTGTGGTTAGAAGGGTTGTATCCCCACCTTGTTGTGACACCTTTTGTTGACTTGTGGTTAGCTTTGTGTTGGCTTAGTCTTGCATTGGCACTTTGCTTGTTGGTTCTTTGCGCTAGCACCCCTTTTGAGTGTTGTACCTTAACCCTTTGTTACGATGCCTTAACATTAATTTATAATTTATATTTGGTAACCCTCCCCAATGGCATGACGTCTTGACCTTTTTAGCGTAACAGTAAATTTAACAAAGGATTAGAAGGTAGAACCTTCTATACTTCTGGATAAGTCTCGTGGTCGCCAGGAATGGGTCTTCTGGAGGAGTCACATCACCTTTCCTGGTGGTTGGGAAAGGTGCAAAGTTTTGTGTTTTTAGACTACATCTTTTACGGTGACCCTAAAGTCAATGAAGGGTTAGAAGGTATAACCTTCCAAGAGTCCTTAAAGGATATAAATACAAGTCTAAGCCTTCATTGTAAATGAGTCTTGATGACGAAGATAGGAGATATGATTGCTTATGTTTGATCTAGCGTTTGATGCATGTTTATTTGGGTGACGTCCATGGCTTCCAGACTTCTCTTGCTTGAGAAGTCTCTTGATTGGGATGTCCAACACCTGTTTTCTTCTCCCTCCTCTACACGCCTGATCTGTACTCTGTTTTGCAGCTATTGTACTATGTTTTAAGCTATCGTACCTTATTTGAGGGTGTTATTGTTTGTTTGAGGTAGCCATAAATTGTTTGAAGGTGTCATTATTGTGTTAGGAGGGTGAAATTGTTGTCTCTATGGTGTTGATGTCTGTTTGAGTAAGCCACTTCTTGTGTGTGGGTTGTTTGAGTGGGCCACTACTTGTGCATGGGATGTTTGAGTGAGTTGTTTCCTTTGTTTGGGTTGTTTGAGAGGTTTGTTTCCTATGTGGACTGTTATGTGGATTAAAATAGAATATTTTTTGTCAGTTTGTGCTACTACTATCTTGCCAAGGTTTCCTTGAAGGCTGCCCTCCACTGTTGTGAAGTTGTTGATGCTGCCATTCTCAGCTGGACACTTGTTGGCTGTCTTGTTTAACATATTGAGGTTGATCTTGGATTCCTTAAGTTGTTGTAATTACTACTGTAACTTTATAACCCTATCCCACATCACTTTATCTCTCCCTCTCAGGTATGTCATTACCCCCAGGTAAGGGTTAGTTACTTGTTCTATTTATTGATTTGTCTCCGAGAGACAAGATCTGATATGAAAGTAAAATCTAAACATAAGGAAGGTCCAACTCATCAAGTAAGTTATCAGACTTGTTTCTTTTGTTTTTATTTTGTTAGTTAGTTTACTTTATTACTATTATTTCTCTGTAGGTTGTGATGTCGTTTCAGGTGTACTTTTACTGTGTATATATGTAGTTGTTACTTTTTATGTTTCAAATTGTTAGTTTAAGACAATTGTCCTTAGTGAGTGTTAAAATTGAAAGAGATGAAAAATATATCTTTTATTGGCCTGAATTTTACTACTGTTGTACTTTTACTTTAGTGTTAATTTTGTAGTGTAATTTTGCATCAAAGTATAAGTAAATTATATCTTTCACTGGAAATATTTTTACTATTGTTGTACTTTTACTTTAGTATTATTTTTGTAGTTTAAATTTGCATCAAGGAAGATCCAACTCATCCAGTAAGTCATCAAACTTGTTTCTTTTGTTAGATATTTTACTTTATCACTGCTACTACTCTACAGGTTGTGATGTTGTTTCAAGTGTACTTTTACCTTGTATATCTGCAATTGTCAATTTGCATCAAGGTAAAATCTGAACTCTTCCCAATGGAACTATGCCCTGACAGGAAATATGCCCAATGGAACTATGTATCGCTAGCAACTCTGCCCGAGAGGAACTATGCCTGACTAGGACCCTATCCAATGGAAATTTCCCTGCCAGAAACTCATCCCTATGGAACTAAGCCTAGACATGAATTCTTCTTGGATGGAACTATGCCCGGATGGAACTTTGTTGGATGGAACTATGCCCCAGCAAGAGCTCTTCTTGATGGAACTATGCCTGGGCAGGAGTTATGCCCAAAGGAACTATGCCTCGACAGTAAATATGCTTGAGAATAACTATGCCCCAACATGAACTATGCCTATGTATAACTATGCCTCGACATGAACTATGCCTAATGGAACTATGAATTGACAAGAACTATACCTAAGATGAACTATGCCCGGTTGGAATCCTTCTCTATGGAACTATGCCTAGGAAGGAAATCTCCCCGATGGAACTATGCCTAGGAAGGAACTCTACCCGGTGGAACTATGCCTGGATGGAATTTTTCTTGATGGAACTATGCCCCGACAAGAACTATGCATGATGGAACTATGACTTGATAGGAAATATTCCCAAGAGGACCTATGCTCGGCTGGAACCCTTCCCGATGGAACTATGCCCTGGTAGGAAATATGCCTGATGTAATTATGCGTCAGAAGGAACTATGCCTCGATAGGAACTCTGCCCGATGGAACTATGCCATGGATGGAACTATGCCTGATGGAACTATGCCTCAACAAGAACTTTTCTCGATGGAACTATGCCCCTGCAGGAACTATTCCTCGGTAAGAACTCTGCTCGATGGAACTTTGCCCGATTGGAACCTTGCCTGATATGCCCTAGCAAGAACTATGCACAATGTAACTATGACTCGCCAGGAACTCTTCCCGATGGAACTATGCTCGATGTAACTATACCTCGATAGGAACTATTCCCGATGGAACTATGCCACGACATGGACTATGCCTTGGTAGGAAATCTACCAGATGGAACTATGCCCAATGGAACTATGCCTAGATGGAACATTTCTCATTGGAACTATGCTCTAGCAGGAACTATGCCTGATGAAAGTATTCCCCAGCAAGAACTATGAATGATGGAACTATTCTCGATGGATGTCTTGGTAGGAACTATGCCCCAACAGGAACTATGCCTTGAACTCTACCCACTGGAACTATTCCCAGGAAGGAACTATGGCTCGGTAGGAACTCTGACCGAGAGGAACTATGCCTGATGGAACCCCTCCCAATGGAATTATACCTTGGTAGGAACTCTTCCCGAAGAGGCTTAGGTAGAAACTATGCCCGATAGATGGAACTATGCCCCGATAGGAACTATTCCCAATGGAACTATTACCAATAGGAACTATGCCCAATGGAACTATGCCCCAAGGAATTATGCCCCATGTGGAATTATGCCCGACATGAACTCTACCCGATGGAACTTTGAATGGAAAATTCATGCATTAGCAAATTGTACCCATTATGCAATATTTGGGTAGAATATGCATATACAATTTGTGACTAAGGTACCTTGTTAATTTTGCAGGGTTTTGTTTGGATGGAGACATTATCAAGTAAGATGACCATATTATAGGTCTTTATTACATTTGAAAATTTGTATATTTGATTAATTTGTTTAGTAGGTAGATAATCTATTACATGAACTAAATATAGACTTCACTTATAAAGTAATTAAGGAAAACAACGGGCACAACTTTTTTTGCTAAATAAAATGGTTTGAGATGCAGTAAGTGTTACACGTCATGGGGAGGAAGTACATTCCTTGGATCCCATAAAATTTCATGTTGGTGCCCTGCGGGGCTGTAAATATAGGATTAGATCTTCATAAAAAATGGAAAAAGATCATAAGTGAAAACGGTACAGCGTTGAGTATTGGTTCAAAAAGAATAGGAAGGTTGTTGAGACTGATGCCATTCGAAAAGATGTCGAAAGAGAAATGAGTTTATTTTTATTCATGTTTTTTTTCATATGCATTCACCAAATCTTGCTTTACACATGGATTCTTCCTATTTTTGTTGTTGTAGGGGTGAAGTGTGCGCAAGAGTTGAGCGTGGATGCGGTATAGAATGCGAGAAGAGTTGTTTGTGAATACAATGCACATTAAAAGGAAAAAAATCAGCACTAAAAAGGATTATTTGTAAGCAAATTATACAAAATAAGGACTGGTTTATGCTATGTAAAATCTTCAATGAGTCGCCACTGGTAATCTTTTTTCAATTCGTACCAAAATATTCTATAGTTGCTTGATTGGGATATCAAATAAATAATGATTGGTAGTTGAAGATATTTTTTTTTGAACATTCTTTCCTTGCCACATAAAAATGCATGTAACTCTTCAAATATTCTTAAGGTTCATATAATGTTTGTTGAAGAGACACTCGGTGTATGTGCTAAAAACCCCTACAATTTTTTTATACATGTTAGAAAGAGGTTAATAAGAATCCCATTTTGATGACATTATTTGCTTATAATGGTAGAGAAATATTATATCTTATAGTCACTCATCTTCATCAGAAGTACTGAATGAATGTATTCAAGAAGGTGAAGGAACGTGTCAAACAGATGATGGTGGTGAAGATGAGGATGTCACACTTATGATAAGATGTCAAATGTTATCAACAAATAAAATGAGACATTTGATTCTATCTACAGTTTTCATAATTTTGATAAGACACCACACGGTGTTGTTGAACAAAATGATATACTAGACACCATCCAATGTTCATCTAGACAATATTCTAGACCAGTATTTGATAGGACAACGGATAATGTTCCTTTAGGTCCACCAATGTTCAACAAGACTCCATTGGATTTAGATGCTAGTGACTTAATATGAGAAGAATTTAAGTAGATAATATCCTAAACCAGAGTCAATTTAAAATAAAAGGATGCATTGATTTCATTCGCTGAAAATGCAAACACAATGAATAAATAATTTTCTTTCAAGGAAATAAAGGTCAAGAAAAGCTATGTATAACCAACATCAAATATAGGTGATTATTCCAAGAAAGTTGGTAAAATATTTGTATTGCCAAAACAATTGACATTTAAATGGACACTTAGAATCTACTATAAAATGACTGTGTACCTGTGTGGCTTATTGACTTTCTTGATGGAGTTCACACATGGAGATATCAGTGTCTTGCTTTGAAGGATAATTAGGCATTTTGCAAAAGGGTGTTGAGCCCTATATGGCATGGTGATATTTTGTTGGTTGGGTGGAGACTTGTCCGTGTTGACTCATTTAATTACATATGTGTGTATTGCTTCGTTGGTATGTGCATGTCCTTCATCTTCTCTATGTTCCAAATTGTAACACCCTGGTTTTGACCCTGTGGTATTGAATTGCATATGATGTAAATATTTTAGTTGATCATGGTGTGGAGCTCAAGGCAAAGGCCCCACCATGGATTTAGTATTTTATGTATTGGCGATTAAAAATCGATGCCAATGTTTTATGTGCTAGCCAGGAATGATATGCTTGAGACATCATGTAAAATGCAAATTAATAAAAATACCACAACTAGCTATGCGCCACAACGTTAAAGAGATGGGGGCATGATTTCACAAGGAATAGGGAGGGGGAAATAATCAAACCCTTGGGCCATGGGAAAATCCAAATGTCTAAGGGAAAATCCATAAAATGGTCAACTACCCTTTTTGTCTTTTATGCCCAATCATCTTTGTGGGTGAAGGAAGTTATTGCCTTGGGATGAGAAGGGTATGGAGGTCAAATTCGAATTGGAGAAGCTATCAGTCTTTGGGAAACGTGTTTTTGACTTGTGGGGCAAGTAAATGCTTGGGAAGGCATGCCCAAGACATTAGGAACCCATGTATTTCATTTTCCTTACCCATTCTCACTCACGTGGTCTCTCTCACGCAGCAGGAAGGGGGTTGAGCTCTCCCCTTCATGATTTTGTAGTTTTCCCATGTTCCTCCATGGTTGGGGAAGTGTTTTTATGATGTTGAGTGCCTATGCAGGATATATTCACATTTTAGAGTTTGATGGGGGTCGTTTTTTTCTCCCTCAGGATTTGGGTTGTTTTCTTCATTTTCCCATGCTCATAATTTGTTTTCTGTGTTGCTGGGAGAATGGGAAGGAATGGGCCACGATTTTGGGGTTTGAGGTGGCCATTTTTCCTTTGTGAGCAAGCTGGTAGATTTCCTCACGTTTTTTTTTGCATTTTTCCTCACTTTATCCAAGTTGGGAAATCCATTTTGTTGTTTCTGTGTGCAAGGCCTGAGGAGATTCGTGATCTGTGGGTTTGGGGAGGTCGCTTTTTCTCTTGTGGTGCCATGGCCATTTTCCTGAATTTAGATCTACGATCTGAGGGTTTTTAGAGGTCATTTTGCCTCAGTAGATCCATTGAACATTTTATGGAATCATATTGTTCACTTAGGGTGTTTTTCCTCAATCGCTAGTTCTGTTTTTGGGTTCCCAGGACGTTTGGCCTTACCCAAGAATGGTATTCTGTTGTTGGGTGCATCTTTGTGATGGATCAACAAAGTAAGTCCAAAGAACCCATCTATTAGATGGTTCTCTATGCTTGATTAGAAAGTTGGTTTGGCTGAGAAATGTACAAGGAACCATCTGTTAATTGGATGACTGTGTGTTTGATGTATGGTTTGGATTGGTTGAGTAAGTCCAAGGACCCCTCCATGTTATTATCTTGTTCCGTAACCATATGTGAAACCCAACGGTGTCTTGACTTGACTGTGAACATATGGATTTGGCTATGTGTGATCCTGTTGTTCCCTAGTTACTTGTGGAATCATTCCCAACTTGGGGGTGGTAGTGATGATCAGAGATTGATGAGCACACTGGCCTATGGTTGGGTGGAACGTTGCAGTGATGTAGATAGTTGCAGGCCAACTTCTTTTCAAGATAAGTATTCTTGTGCTTAATCTCTACAAACTATTTGTTTTATGAATTAATATGAACATGTTGATTGTTTGAATGAATGTGGGGTTTTTTTTTTTTTTTTTTCGCTGTGTATTTACATGTCTTATGCATCTGTATATGTTTTTAATTCAATGCAATTTCCCGTTTGACAGCAGCAGTGTTGGTCGCGTCCTCTCCAACACTGAGATGAGGGGTGGGGACGTGACACAAATCTTCAAATTTTGTGTAACTACATATTTGATTTTATCCTTCATTATCTTCATGATTAAGTAGATTCTAGCAGCAATTATACATTCTAATTTGAAATAATACATTGAATTGAATTTGTTAAGTGATTTAATGCATATCAAGAAGATAAATGGGTATCTTTATTAATGCTATAATCTATTGTAATAAGTCACTATGATTTAAACTATCATTGAAGTACACTTGATTAATATTTATTTTCTTGGATTTCCTTGTGAATTGGGTTTTACATAGAGTGCTAGGGTTAGGGTTAAATAGGCTTGGATTTATGCTTGTCGGTACTATTTGGAATTTGTCACATTCCCATCTTATGGAACCTTTCACAATGTATATATTATTTATCGTTTGCCCCTCCTCAAATGAGAATTGTTTGTTTCTCCAAATCCTTTATCGAGTTGGATCCATCACATCTTGTGATCTTGTTCAATCTCTTTCAAAAGTGCCTTCCACTAGAGCTAAAGATATCCTAGGTGGCCTCATATGTAACCTAACCCAAGGCATCATTGGCCTATCCTTTTACCTATACATCCTTTGGTAAGAATGCGGTAAGAACTTGTAGATTGGATGTATTTGTGATTCATATGTTCAAGAAGAAACATCTGGTTTTTCGGCTAACCAATTCACCAGAACATATAAATTTTAGTAATAAGAAAAACTGTATCAAATTATTTGACTGAAAATTGCAAACCTTGTGCTAAACTCTTTGCTACTTTCACCCTAGACTTCTACACCAGACAAGTAGGAAATCTTGAAAATGTGGGGCTTCCAAAAGTAGCTTGGCATTTGGTCAATTGAACGTATTATTTTGGATCACTAAGGGCTTGATTTTTGTAAGTAAAAGGAATGGAATAATATGAATCTCCTCTCAAAATCATATTCAAGACAAAAACCTTGAAGAAATTTCAATTTATTGAAAAGACCGAATTCTAAAAAAACACAAAGACCTTACATCTACAAAATGGGAAATTGGGAATACCATAATAAGGGAGGAGATAATAGAATCTTATTTATCTGTTTGACTAATCACATAATAAATTAATCATTTTTACTCAAGAATATCCCTATTCGTCACTTCTCTTAAGTCGCCATCACGTATATACAACTTAGTTGTTAAACAACAAAGCTCTTGCCAATTCTTGTAAAGGAAATGATTGCAAGGGTTATGGTTTTACAGTTAGGGTTTTCCATAGATTATGAAGGTTAGGGTTAGATAGGCTTGGATTACTAGGGTTAGGGTTACGTAGGCATGAGTTTCCAGGGTTAAGGTTGGCTAGTTTTGGATTGCTAGGGTTACAATTAGCTTTGTTTTACAGTTAGGGTTTTACATAGATTGTTAGGGTTAGGGTTATCTTTGTTTTATAGTTAGGGTTTTACATAGCTTTCTAAGGTTAGCGTTAGCTTTGTTTTACAGTTAGGGTTTTACATAGATTGCTAGGGTTAGGGTTAGCTAGGATTGGATTTCTAGGGTTAGGGTTAGGTAGGCATGGATTGCTAGGGTTAGGGTTGGCTAGTTTTGGATTGCTAGGGTTAGGGTTAGGTATGCATATATTTCTAGGGTTAGGGTTAGCTTTGTTTACAATTAGAATTTTGAATATATTGTTAGGGTTAGGGTTAGCTTCGTTTTATAATTATGGTTTTACATAGATTGTTAGGGTTAGGGTTAGCTTTGTTTTACAGTTAGAGTTTTGCATATATTTCTAGGGTTAGCATTAGGTAGTCCTAGATTGGTAGGATTAGGGTTAGGTTTGCTTTACAGTTAGGGTTTACATGGATTGCTAGGGCTAGGGTTATATAGGATTGAATTGATAGGGTTGGTGTTAGGTAGGCATGGAGAGGGAAAACCTTCCAAAGTTGACCTCCATAGTTGTGCCTTTGCAATAAATTGTCAATTCCTTGTGGAGCAATTTTCTCTCTAAAATAGTACCATTTGTGAACATGAACACATAGCATTTAATGCTCTAACCTATCAACAATTATAAATTCAAATAGATCATGGATAAATTCAATGATTTCATCATGATATACAAATACATGATGCAACTGCTTAATGCCTTGTTTTCAAAATAGGCAGTCATGAATCATTGCATTGAGTTTGAGAAACATGAGATTTCTGTAGCCCTTTTTCCACAATAGAAATGCTATCATAACTTCATGGCATTCATCCCTTTATGTCATCATGCTTTCTTAATCTAATTTCTCGCAATAAGCCTCATAAATGTAGTTGTGCAGGCATAAATTTGGAAATAAACAACTACACATATGAATGTTGAAACACAACTAGGGTTCTCGATATGATGAGTCTGGGTATTCTTGATGAAACTCAACGATAAATACCTTGAAATAAGTGGGAAAAAATTCCATTGACGATATAGAATTGATCTTTATTGTCTTGGGACAAAACATAATAAAACAATCAAAGAGTGTTGTAACATCATCTTTTTTATGGACTCTATTGAAATAAACTTCTAATGTGTCATGAGAAAGGCCCAAAGGGATCCATGACTTGACGAGAAAGGCCGCAAAGGGTGCCAATAATCATCAAGAAAGGCCACTTTGAGTGCCCTACCTCACCAAGAAAGGTCTCTTCGGGCACTGGGACTCGCCGAGAAAGGTTGCTTTGGGTGCCACCACTTGCCGAGAAAGGAAAATCTGTGGGAGATCTGACTCGATGAGAAAGGATGCTTTGGGGGTCACCACTCATAGAGAAAGGTCTCTTTGGGTTCCACCACTCACTTAGAAAGGAAAATTTGGGCCCCTTTACTCACCGAGAAAGGCCACTTTGGGTGCCACCACTCATTGAGAAAGGCCACTTTAGGTGCTCTCACTCGCCGAGAAAGGCCACTTTGGGCGTTGTGACTTGCCAAGAAAGGCCTCTTTGGGCACCTTGACTCACCGAGAAAGGCCTCTTTGGGCATTGCGACTCGCCGAGAAATGCTAGATAAATATAGCATAAAAATAATAAAGGCAAGATGTTGCATAAATGAACCAATTTAATTTTCCATTTTTATTATTGGAAGCATTTGATGGTTTTGACAATGAATTCTTCCAATTTCGAAGCTAGGAACGTATTCCAATTCCATTTTTATTATTATAACCTTTGATAGTTTGATGGTGGAATCCTTCTAGTTTGGAAGCTAGGAACATATGCCAATGAACCAAATACATCCTTAACATGCCACCTTTTATTTGGGACCCGATTCTTGCAATCAATCACATGGCATGGACTTTATAGTGTACTGGTGATAGGGCCTTGTGCTGGGTTTCAAATGTTCATCAACATCTATAGGTTTTGGTGTAACGGAAACCTTACATTGACATATGAAAACACTGTGACACAATGTTGCATCAATGGTGTATTTGAAGTTGTGACATTTCGTTCCAAAGGAAATGAGTTAAAAGGCCATATAAATATACTATTCCCTTTCTAGAGGAAATTCATTAAAAATACACATTGCAATTGGTATTGTATGGAATGTTCTATGATTTCCTTTCTCAAATATGATGTTCTATGCTTTCCTTTCTCAAACAAGATTGTTTTTCCGAAGAATGGTTTGATTTGGGTTCCTCAACTATTACTGCACATGAACTTGCACATACCAAGCTGCAACAAATATTTTAAGGAAGTGGCCCTTTTTTATGTATTATATATGATGCACCTTTTATTTTATGTATTATCCATGATGCACAAAATATTTATTGATATATCCAATGATGTGCTACATTTTCCATTCAAATTGATAGCCATGGGGTTCAATTTAATTCTCATTGTACTATCCCAAGTATGTGAGGCATGATTATTTTGATATATTCCTATCACTCCACTAATTGACATGGTTGATGATCTGCAAGAGAAAACCATGTCCAAATAAAAATCCCGACCATTTTCGAAGACCACTAAAGATGTTTCACTAGACTAATACAGAGGAAGCAAGAATTCCCACTATGTTGTTGCAGTTTAGTGACACTAAGAGAACCACCGGAGCTGATGTTGGTTACCAATGGGGCTATAAGTATAAATTCTTTTGAGCAGAAGAATACCAAACCACAAGCAAATATGTTATCTCTCTATTTGAGAACATAAGGTGCTTCGGGATTCATAATGCAACAACCAAAACATAATTGTTCCCATGTGTGGAAATTATGGAATTTATCCTCCCTTGCATTGATGGTAAGAGGCACATTGTTAAGAACACTACAGGAGAACCCATAATGTCTTTTTGCCAACTACCGTGGCTAAGTACTATATGTTTATAGCACCAGAGATCGATCTGACAGACAAGTGGTTGTTATCGATAGAGCTTGACTATTTAAATTTCATTAAGCAAGCTTGACTACCAAACAAACAATTTTTCCAAAATGATAATGGAATATACAACACTAGGACACTCAAAACACCCTACAAGGTGACCATAACCCTCTTATGTCACTTATACGGAGAGGTGGATGCAACACATTTTTAGATGGATTGGGTCCCTCTATTGTACCACATCACTGATCACGGTGCAAGATTCAATTGTGATGACATCCTCTCACAAAATATGGAGGATGTCGTGCTCCATTCCCAAAGAGGGTTTTTCAAGCAACAATCAAACTTTTATATGTCCTCATATCTCATAGATGTGATCTGCGCATCAAATTGTTTTCCAGGTATGAGATGGCACTTGGTTTGTAGGGAGACTCCTATTCATATATGCTACCAAGTAATTTGGGACCAGAAACACATCCCAAGATACAAGCAAATATGTGAAGAGTTCATTAGGCCACTATACACGATCATACATGGGAACCCGACCAAGTGTATGTTAGATAATTACATTTCCATTGTGATAGAATTGGGTGATTCGTACTTGACTAAAAATGACATAAGGCATGTTACATTATTCCCAAGTATGTAATATATTACGTTGTTATGAAGGAAATCACACGTCAAGAATTTATAATTGGGATCGTGTCTGCCCTAAACAATAAGAAGAAGGAAATATGGACTCCTTTTCCAATCACAGTTGGGGCTTATAAATTTGCAAATGTAAAATAATCCCTTGAATTTATTAAATACTTCAATAAATGCCATTTTGGATAAGGGCAATTCGTAAGAAATGATCGAGAGGGGAAAGTGATAAATCAATGCACGAATGTAAAGTAAAATTGGCCCTATAAGAATTACCAATGTACGGAAGAGGAAATATATAGGTGAGTACAAACCTTGGAGGACCTAGCCAAGAAAATGGATAAAGGGAAAATCAATGGAGAAGCCTAATAGAGCAAAGAAATCTCCCAAGTAGAAAAACCATGGGGGCAACAACAGAGCCCAGGGAAAAAAAATATGTTGATATAGAGAGGATACAGGAACAATAAGAAGCTAAATAAGTGACATGTTTCGAATCCTTGGATAGAAAACAATAAGAATAAAAAGGAAAAAAAGAACTATCAGGCGTCGAGAAACAAGTGGAGCCAGAGGAAACTCGAAAGAAGGAGACATAGGGGATAAAATAAATAGAAGGAAGGAAAGCAGGCAAGACATAAATTTTGGACGTCAAAGTCCCTAGAACACATCAAGAAGAAAAAGGAAAACAAGAAGAACTATCACAAGGGTGCAAGGATCAAACAAAACATGAGGAAGCCCGAAAGAAGGCAGAAGAGGAGCTAGAAGAAGTAGAAGGAACGCAAGCAGGAAAGACAAAAAATATGGATTTCAATGTGCCTAAAAAATAGCAAGAACAAAAAGGAAAACAAGAAGAATTGTTAAAATGGATCGAGGATCAAAGGGAGCACGAGGAAACCCAAAAGAAGGCGACAAAGGAGATAGAACAAACAAAAGGAACACAAGCAGTTGAAACACAAGACTTGGACATCGATGTTCCTATCACCAGCTCTAATATCCCATGCACGAGGGGGGGCACTTCCCTTTGAAGGATATTGGGATAAAAATATAGGATCCCTCCAAAGAAACTTCAATAACTAGGTTGAGTTGTTACCGGTACTCTGCATGTAAGAAGCAAATTGTAAGAAAGATTGAACAAAGGCTTCAGGTCGATACACATCCTGAGATGGCCATTTCTAAGGAAGTCCATTCTTTGAACACACTAATCAATCACCTAACTCCATATCATCTATTTTTGTGTAGTCATCCATGGCCACAAAATATAATATTGACAAATTGTTGCACGAAGCAGAGAAGGCCAAACAAAGGATAGAATCACTAGAATCTTTCCTATTAGAGGCAAGAGTAGTAGGCACAAAATTGAGGCATGAGAATGACCCACTACAAGTGGAGAAGAGAACATTAGAGATATTATCCCAAAGGTATAAAGATTAAATGGAAGATAAAGTAAATGATCTCAAGGCAATAAGGGCAAGCACCGCTACTTAAATAGATAGTTTGTAGAGACAGAAAGATGTATTGACCATGGAGATGGAACCTTACAAGAAAGGAAATACAAGTTTATTAGGATTGCATGAGTATTCCTTTACATTAAAAGATTAATATGTAAATTTAATGAAGCATAGGATCTTCAGGCCTTTATGAATTCAATGAGAAAATAAGGCTACAGAAGAGAGAGAAGAATCAGTAAAGACTGATCAATCATTCATGGAAAATTAAACACACATTAGACCAATAATTGGAAGAATAACATTACATCCATTAATCAATATTAATCCACATATTCAGTAAATAATATGTAATAAATTGATTATACATATAGAATAATTCGAATGCCTAAGATAGGATTTGAATCTACCAACTTGAACGGACTCTTGAGCTAACTCAATGTGGGAAAATCATCACTAGAGCTCACTAATTCAACTCTGGATCACTAAAACAGTTCACAACTAGTTAACTGTTGAGGGTAGGTGATTATATGCGCCCTACTTCCCATGAATCATGGAAAATGGCACTAGGATGACTGAGAGTGTTCTAACTAATGGGAATCATATCATAACTAGACTTAATTGAATACCTACAAGAGTCAATCGCTAGAGATTGTCGATGGCAGTCAGAGTGGGTTCCTAAATTATAGAGATTCGTCCCTGGGCACCTAAACTCATGCAATCAGGTGCGGTAAGTGGAATATGTCCCCTAGTTGTATCCCCCATGCACTAGTGGAGTGAAGAAGACCTCCTAAGATAGGAAAATGTCAAATATGATATGTTGTTAAAGGAAGTGGCCAAAGGTAGGATTAATAATCCTAACACCCCCTGTTAATCCTAACTTTGAAAGACCTGGGCCCTGGAAACTGAGACCAAAGGTCACCCATACAATGTAGATGAAAATAATTTCTTTATAAACAATGAAATAGGAAAAACCACATGGGAACCCACCCCCCCCCCCCCCCCCCCCCCCCCCCCCCNTGCAACCTACACATCTGTGGAGAAGTAATGTAGTGTGGTGTTCCTTGTGTGCACTAGTTTCCTAGGACTGTGCATGTGAACCTCTCCAAACTAAATGATTACATCTGGAGTAATTTTCTTCTTTGGAAGAACATGAATATGCTCAATTGAATCAAGAACATAGACAACTGCATAATAGATTACGAGACCATGTAGAGCAACCGAGGTATACTGATGAGGGAGAACAAGTGATTGAGAATTCGAACCATGTGAGGTAAACCCAAGCAACTGATATGTTGCAGCTCTGGACATTTAACCATGTGAGGTAAAATCAACTCCAAGTGTGAGGAGAAAGTGTCTAAGTGAATGAAAGAGGTCTCCATCTTTACTGTGAGGAGATCAACATGTGATCATGTGAGGAGAAGACATGAGACCAAGGAGAGAAAATGTGTGAGCTCTATAATCTGATATAAATTTTTAAAATATCCATAAAATCACAATATTTCATATCAGCAAACTTATGAGAAGAAACTGACATCGAATCCCCAACAACAAGTTTGAAAGAGACTTGAGGTGCTTGATTTTTCACACCAAAACTGATGAGAATAGTCACAAGCATGACTGAAAGGTATTGTAACTTGAAATTAAAACCAAATAAGGTGATATCAGATCCAAGAATGTGGAACAAAGGTTGCAAGTGCTCCACTGAGATGGAAGATGCACTATTTTGTCCTTCTTCAATAAAACTTTCAGAATTGGCGCAAGCAATCAGGTAGGAATTTGCTGGAAGCACTAGACAATGAGGGTGAATGGATCCCTCCTAAAATATGATATTTCTTCCAAAAAATCCAAAACATCACTTTTCTACACACCAACAACATGATTGGAGAGAGAGGAATCGAATTTCTCTTCATCCCCTTGAGCTTTCACTGGAAAACTTTGCACATAATTTAGGATAGAAGAATCACTGAAGAATGACTAAGAAGGATGGAAGGATAGTTTTTATTCAACAATGGATGTTAGAATGTCTTCTTCTAGATCAGTTGTAAGAGAATATGAGATATCATAAACTTATGGAGCAACAAGAGAAGGAGTCACTACAAGGAGACTTTCAACAATTCGAATTGAGTGAGTTGAAGATTCTAGAAGTTCTTCATCTTGAATAAATTCATTAGAGGGAATTGAGGATGATACATTTGAAGGAAGAACACTTGAGGAGGTGTTGGATTTTCTTAAGGTATTATCTACTTCTTTCTGCACACCAAAGGCTCTATCTAGATTTCTCTAGAGATCGAATGGATACTTAACATATTCCATGAAATAATGCATATTAGGAGTTATTACCATACACATACTTCCATATGCTCAATCAGAGTCATTTAGACAATCATTTTCCTCTTCATAATATTATTTACCAACTCCAAAATAGGCATCAAGGAGATCTTGGCTCTTAAGATATGCAACCATCTTCAATTTCCACTCAACATAATTGAATGGTGATAGAGGAGGAACATATTTCAAATCCATATTGAAGTTGTAAATGCAAAAAACACTGCAAAAAAAACCGATTTAAATCAAATTAGACCAAACACTCTCTACTTCGACATGTGCAGGTGCATCACACCTGGATAGACTTCTCTGGACAGAATCCAGAAAAAGCAAGGCAATAATTCCAGGATTTATGTGGAACCCAATAGCTTATGGTGTATCAATGGAAGCTTTCGAGGTTTGTTGTTGGGATTGACACCATCTCTGATACCATGAAAATTTAATGAAGCATAGGATCTTCAGGCCTGCATGAATTCAATGAGAAAAGAAGGCCGCGGAAGAGAGAGAAGAATCCAATGAAGTCTGGTCAATAATTCATGGAAAATAAAACACACATGAGACCAATAATTGGAAGAATAACTTTACATCCATAAATCAGTGTTAATCCACATATTCAGTAAATAATATGTAATAAAATGGTTATACATATAGGAGAATTCGAATGCCTAATATAGGATCCGAATCTACCAACTCAGACTAACTCCAGAGCAACTAAGTATGGGAAAATCACCACTAGAGATCACTAATGCAACTCTGGATCACTAAAAAAATTCACAACCAATTAATTGATGAGGGTAGGTGAGAAAATGTGCCCTACTTCCCCTAAATCATGGAAACTGGTGCTAGGATGACCGAGAGTGATCTAACTTATGGGAATCATAGCATAATTGGACTTAACTGAATACCTACTAGAGTCAACAACTCGAGACTGCTTGTGGAAGTCCAAGTGGGTTCCTAAATTATAGGGGTTGGTCCCTAGGGCACCTAAAATCATGAAATTAGGGGCACGAAGTGGCAGATGTCTCCTAGGTTTGTTCCCCATGCACTAGTGGAGTGACGAAGACCTCCTAAGCAAGGAAAATGTTAAATATACTATGTTGTCAAAGGAAGTGGTTAAAGGTAGGATTGATAATCCTAACATAATACTTGGGTGTACATGAACGAGTCATGGATATTTTTTTTGAGTTTCAAAGGGAAAAAGTTAAAATCCAGTCTATAGGGGACAAAACTTGAGAAATTAATCATAAGGTTGCAGAGAATAGAGATAGGATGGAAAACATCATAGCATGGCAGTAAGGAAACTAGAACGACCCCCTAATATGTCCAGGGAAGGAGAGGAAGATATTAAAGTAGACTACAGAACCCTGGATAGATGCAAGAACATGGGATAAGCCTTAGAGAATGACATTGTTGGCTCACTAAAGAAATTCCATACCTTGCACGCTACGATAACAAATGTATTCAAAAGATGCATATTTCCTCCTCTAGGTACACTTGAGGTGCCCATTCCCGAGGATAAATGTTTGGTTGAGTTAAGAACCATCAAGGCCGAAAATGTTGAAGAAACAAAGACTGTAACCAAGGTGACTAAGCAGGAATTACGTGATCATATCGGCACACAAATCAATAAATCCTAGCTCATGACAACCTACCACATCATAATCATCAAGGGATTGAGTGCACTGTCAAAGCAAGTAGTCCATCATGAAATTTCTTTACTACTACTTGAACCAAAGCAATAAACATTATTATTTATGAGTGTGATACCTTGGACAAATTCATTAAGTCTCTAGAAAAACCCCCTTCGGGACCATGAAATGTAATTTTATACCCATTTTTCCTTGTGGCGGATTTTGCTCTCATGATAATGCTTTACGTGCAAAGTTAGCAGGGTTGAATTAATTTTTATGTGACATATAATGCCATTGGTGAGCACTTTTGGTTTAGAACATGATGTTGGTTCCACTTTTTTCCTGTCTGTTTGTACTTTAATTGAGCGTGATCTCCTAATACCAACCACGTTTTAATGTCATTTTCTGTGTCAAATCTCCCATTTTCACAACATGCTTAGCAATACAAATATTATATCTTGATGTTATATACATATAATTACATGATATGATCTAAAGTACAAATATTTTAATTGTTGTTGAGTTTAATTTTACTATGTTGAAGACAAAACTACCACAACTCTATCTTGCTTTATTATTATAGTATTTGTTTAAACTTTTCAATCTATAATTTAGAAATCTACGTCCTACATCAAAACACTGTATAAGTCAGAAAATTATGTCTTACATCAAGATACATGTTACTGACCATAGTGTTCCTTATATAAAATGGTAATTTAAAAAGTCTTTAATCATGCAAGTGAAAGACAAATTGTAATGGCACATTTATTAAGTTAATATGCTTTGACACAAAATTGAAATTCTATTCTATATAGCAAACACTACACGAGCCTAAGCTGTAGTATATTTTTTTTTAGTCTTTGAACATCATTCATGATTATACATAATGCTTGAATTTTCCTATTAGCCTCAGGTGGTCACCTGGATCCCTCCCTGAGTTGAAATCTCTACTACAATATTTACAAATATGGGACTGCTTCCCACCGTGGAAAATGGACATAATATTAATGGCTACCCATATTCTTTCTTCTGGTGAAGAACTAAACAGGGTTCTTTCAAGAAATTTGCTCGAAGACCCACTTTCCTCTAAAATATTCCTTTACTCCAAAATCTTCTGAGCTTTTGTAAACTCCAACAAGGCAGAATATTGGATGCACATCCAAGGTGCAACAAAATTTAACTCACATAAAGCCATGAACATGCATGAAATATATTCATAAAGAAACACACATGAAATAAATTGATAGTGAATTATAACATCAATAATACGACTAAAACCATTAATGGTAATCTATAGAAAGCACCGAAGCTTAAAGAAAATAAGGCCATTTTGAAGGGGTTTACAAACCTTACCTCGAAACTAACAAAAAAAACACACAATACATTTTGTATCAGACTCTATTGGAAGAGAGTATTCGCCTCCTACAGTTACCTGACATATATATAGTCAACATCGTCAAAATAGACTAACAAGATCAAATAGAGTAATAATATGAAATTTAAAAGCCAAGCTATAACAAATAGTATTACAAATATGATTCGGATTTATGTGAGAACTAAAAGAAAGAGAATATATATATATTCACGTACATAGATATATGGCAATTAAAACAATGATACATTAAACTTAGATTCTATTAAATGAATGAAACATAACAAATTGTAAAACAAAAGCAGCTAGAATGGTGCTAGTTGTATCTCTGAGAAGAGATGTGGAAACTATGCTCACTCGTAACAAGCTGAATACAAAAGGAGGCTGAAGGGCATTTTATCATAAATCCTTGCAGAGGTAGAAAACCATAAACCTAACCCTATGATATGAATCATCATAAATTTTATGGCCCCAAGGTGGTTAGTTGAACAGTTAACTTCTCAGGGTCATAACTTTTGCATATGATCTCCATTTGGGGTGCTCGATAGCCCATTGGAAAGGTCTATTCGAGCTTTAAAAAATTTAATTGGGGACAAATGAATTATAAGGGAAACCAATTAGACTAATGAATCACCAAAAAACATCGTTTAAGACCTCAAATTGGCCCCTGAAGCTTGGGACCCAAAAAATCATAGAAAATTACTAGAAAAATGTCAACATGAGAAATTGTTTTGAACCAATGGAATAGCTGGGTGGACACCTATACCCATATGGATCAGTCATGCCCCCTAAGGAAGAAATGGTCTCCATTGCATTGAGTTCCCCCATCAAATGGGGAAATTTCTGCTAAACTTGACTCCTGGTGAGCCACTTGCCTTGGTGGATGAGCTGCCCTACTTTAACAACTCGATATAGTCGGATCTTCTGTTAGTGGGTTCCCTTAACCTGTGTGTCCATAATCTGATCAATGGTTTTTTTTCCACACAGTTGGGATTAAGCTCTGTAGGGTTCAATTCTTCTTCCACCTCTGAGGTGTCCAACGGTGGTGCAAAATATGGTCGAAGGAGCTCCACATTGAATACTGGGGTGCAGGCCAGGAATGGAGGAGTGATTAATTCGAAGGCATTGTCACCAAATACCTTGTTGAAGGTGTATGGCCCATAATGAAGTGGACAAATATTTCCATGGGGTCCTGTGAGCCTCTCTTTCTTCAAATGCAACGAAACTTTATCCCCAACCTGGAACTTGTGTGGAATCTGATGCTGGTCATGTCGCTACTTGTATTTAGTATTGGCATTTTCTGAGATGTCATGGACTTGTTGGTGGATGTGTTGGATTCATTCAAAAAATCTAGTGGCCTTATCAACCTCATCCTGAGCATGGGAAGATTCCTATTGTTAGCACCCAGAATCACACCCAAGGTTGTGGGAAGGTGGACCCCAAGGAAACAACAAAACCACTTTAGGAAAGGGAACTGGATTCTCCAATTCCAGAAAGGGATCTCTCACAGATGTATAACAAGGTCATACATAATGTCACAAAATGGATATCAAATTTTGCTAGTTGGAAACAAAAGAAAGATCTATAGGGCTATCGATTCAAAATATCAAGAGGACAGAACAATTTGCATGGGAAAAAGATTACAAGAGCAAGGTAGTGCTTCAATCACGGTCGTTGCATTTAGGGTCTGGTGAAAAAGAAAAACAATGACAGTCCACCGATGTAGAGCACCGCTAGGATGAATTTTGTGCTAGTTTTAGAAGAAATAATTTTGGTGGATATCAAAGATAATGGGAGGAGCATATGAGTATGAATTCCTGACCATTATACACTACGTCTACGACATGAAGAACACATAACGTAAAGAAGCACTAAAAATAACATGCATATGAAGAAAAGAGATGTACAGACTGTAATTTAGAAACACACAAGAATCCTTGTAATACATATATCTAGCATTCGACTCTATATATTAATTCTAAAATATCATAAACACAATAGTATTTACATATTAAAACCAACCAACCCTTTTTCCCTTTGCGGGAGTCTTTTTTATAGTGCTTCAGGCCCTCGAGATTAATCCCGAAATAGGGCGAGAAATAGGTTACAAATCATAATACAAATTCTAACTAAATAGAACGTGGTGTTTCTGCCATGATTTACATGCAACAACAAACAACATGGAGCAAATTCGCATGCTTGGTTTGAATGATAGCGTGATGCCTTTGGCTCAGAGCTCGTCGGATTTGAAAATGACGTCTCACAATGTTTTGGGTGGCTCATTTGCTGACTGGGCTTGACTTTTTACCTATCTGTCGAGTCTGCAATGTGTCTTCCCCCTTCAAATTTGTGTTCGTTCCGTGCTCAAAGGAACCTTTCTGCATGGGCTCAAAGCCGGCAAGGACGTTTGTGTCCCTTCCGTGCTCAAAGGAACCTTTTCTGCATGGGCTCAAAGCCGGCAAGGACGTTTGTGTCCCTTCCGTGCTCAAAGGAACCTTTTTGCATGGGCTCAAAGCCGGCAAGGACGTTTGTGTCCCTTCCGTGCTCAGCCTTCCTTACAACTCCCCCTTCTCCCAGTAACACTGTTATACAAGGGGTTTAAAGAAGGGTGGCATTGCTTCTGGAGGTAACAAGACACTGAAATGGCTTTTCATTCTTGTACTCTTTACCTCCCATGAGGAGGTTTGTCCTGTAGGCAATATGGCGGGGTGCATCTTCGACCTCCTCACCACCTCAGAAAAAGTTGGCAAGTGGAATTCACAAAGGCGGTGATGAAGACTTTGGAGCCCCACCCCTCCAGTACGAGCATTCGCTCCTATGGGTAGTCGTTAAAAATGGCCATCACTTACCGAGGCTTTGGAGGCAGCGACCACATCTGGGGTTTTTGGGGGAAACTCCTGGGACATGAAAATCTAGGTACAACGCCCGTGGGGGTATGGCCCTCTATTAAGATGATGATTCCTTCCCTGGCCTCAATAGGTCCATATAATACAATGAAAATCCCTATTATGACCTTGCTGATGCCGAAAGGATCTTCTAATACAATGAACGCCTCTTCCCCAATGGTTGATGTACCCTTGGTGAAATGATCATGGGAGCATAGGAATGTGGAGCTATGCTTGCCAAATAACAACACACCTTGACAGACAAGTTTTTCAAACTAGACAGCCATCACAAATCTCCTCTAGAGCTCTTAGAACTTTCAACAGACCGGCACTCTAAGTTTCTCTTCCACATTCACTTAATCTCTGTTTTTGGTGGCACAAAAGTGTAGCGTTTATATAGAGCTGGAGAAACTGGACACGACGATGAACCATCAACATCCTAACACACTTCGCCATCGATTATCATGATGACAGCACAAGCGAGCACGTGGGCCTGGGATCCTTTCTTCCCGCTGGAGATCTAGTCACACCGCCTTCTCTGCTGCAACATTCTATTGTTGGATGCGAAAATACCTCTAGTGTTATCCATGATCGCAGACCATCTGGCTAAAGGCACATGGACTTGAATTTATTTACCCTATCATTCCTACTGATGATGTATCATAAACGTTTCCCTTCGTTGTGTCTTCTCGTCACGTGTAAGAGCCTTACCTTCCTTCCGCAAATCGACCTTTCGAGAGATTGTCCAGTTTTTGACATGCTTGATGTTATGACCTTTGGGCTCAGGAGGAATGTATATGTAGTGGAGCCGACTCTTCCATCGCAGGCGTGCTCTGATGGTTTCAGAGCATCTGGTTTCCCATCGCTTTCTTCTCTTTGCACATCTGTCTCAAGCCTTCGTATTGACGGGGTCTTTTCGGGAGTCGCACATTTCACCCCCGAATTCCCTTGTCTACGACATTCATCGATTGCCATCATTTTCGACCCTCAGATCCAAAATTCCTTTTGATCTCAACTGCACATGTGTACCGAAGTACCAATTTTTGTAAACTCACGAGATGATATGGCCCCATGCATGTCTCATCAGTGGAGGAGATTCCCACTGTGGATCTTTCTTCGGCGAGATCTGCATCGTCAAATGTTATCGCTTTTTAATTCATTTCGTTGATTGAGAGGTCATAATTTCCGTGAGCATTTCAATTTGGTGAAATCAACCTTACCCGTAGATCCGCCCTTTGTCGATCGTGGATGTCGGAACTCAGGGTTGCTTTAACGTCATTTCGCGGGGATGGAGGGGCACTTTTGATTGTTCTTGAGGCTTTTAGCGAAAAATATTCTGACTGTCGATTTGACGCGTTCTTCGATCATCACCACACGAACGCTATTGCTTTTAACAAATTTCTCGGCCACCCTGCAATTGGAGATTTTAACTAGTCTTTGGATGGGGTCACTCTGTCCTACCTTCCCACCAGTTTCTGTTGTATGAAAAACAATGGTAACACCTACTATGTGGATGCAAGGGGCATAACTACATCAATTGGGGCCAGTGGTTGGAAACCCAAGCACTCCTAGAAATGGATGTGACCACTAGAGCTATGAACAACTCCATTATAGATATGTTGAACATAAGGAAGGCTATCATCCCATGTGCGGGGATGTTTAGGATTATACATTATCAGAATATGCACAATCATCTAGTTGACTACCTAGGTTTGTCCATCAGTCTGGGGGTGGAAGGTAGTCGATTTGGTGAGCTTGGTATCTGTCAATGACCATAGAATAGATGTGAAAGCACTCAGGAACATGTTGTCCCGATATGAAATGATAGTTTGTGGCAGCCCAAAATGAACCCAAACATGATCGAAGAATAACTTAGCAGTAGCTTCGACGAAGATTCTCTTCTTACAAGCTATCAGAATGGCCATCTTAGAGAAGCGATCCACGACCACAAACACATAATCAATACCATGCTTAATTGAAGGTAGTCCTAACATGTAATCCATGGAGATGGATTCCCATGGCCCATTTGGAGTGGGAAGGGGGTTGTACAACCCTTGTTGTTTAACGACTAGTTTTGCAATGGAGCAGGTAGTCCAGGATATGATATATAGGTTGACGTCTTGTCAGAGTTGGGGCCAATAAAAATACTTTTGCAAGACTTCCATTATCTTCTCAATACCAAAGTTCCCTTCCACCTGACTCTAATGTGCTTCCCAAATCATCTTCACATGCTTGCTTGAAGGAACATAGAGATGGCCCAGGTGGCATAACAACCCTCCCTGAAGATGAAATTCTACCACTAGTATACCTACACACAAGGATCGATAGATATCAGTGAAATTAGGGTCATTGTCATATAGTTGAGTCCACCCATAGGTATCGTGGCCACAAGAGTTGAGCACCGTGGTTAATGCTGCCATTGTAGGTCAACTAAGGAAATCAACGACTTGATTGGTGTTTCCCTTATTATATTTAATGTTTAGGTGGAATTGCTGCAAGTAAGTGGACCACTTCTGGTGGTAGTCATTCTATAACTTTCCTTGGGTTTGCATGAAATGCAAGGGCTTGTGATTAGTGTGGATGATTGTTTCTTTTCTAAGGAAGTAATGCTTCCATTGGTGACATGCTTAGACAATGGAGTACATTTCCTTGTCATAGGTGGGGTACTTGCGGACTGTATCTGAAAGTGTCTCACTGTGATATGCCACTAGATGGCATGCTGAGTGAGGACCGCACAAACAACGTAGTCCAAAGCATTTGTCTCGATCTCAAAGGGTTGTTGAATATC
The DNA here is from genome assembly GCA_001517045.1 of Pseudotsuga menziesii. NCBI lineage: Eukaryota > Viridiplantae > Streptophyta > Pinopsida > Pinales > Pinaceae > Pseudotsuga > Pseudotsuga menziesii. The sequence continues at coordinate 259,186 of LPNX010373838.1, forward strand.
TAGTAAGGTAAGAAAGCGTGCCGAAGATAAGTGTTGCTTCAGCTCCTCAAATGCATGTTTTGTTAGTTGGACTAAATGAACTTGGCCTTAGATCCACCTTTGGTCACCTAGCTAATGGACCAAGTAATATTAGAGAATCCCAACACAAATCTGCGACAAAAGTTTGCAAGGCCTAGGAAGTTGTGAATCTCTGTGAGAGTCGTCAGGGTCGGTCAATAGCGAATGGATTGGATCTTGGCAAGACCTAATGACACCATGTGCGTCCACAATGTATCCAAGATATGAGAACTTCTCTATAGTGGCACATAACTTGTGTTGTCGCAGGTTGCCGAGGACCTGGAGGATATGCTGCAAATGTTTTGCAAATGTTTTACTATAGATGAGGATATCATATAGATATACGACCACAAAGGAATTGGTGAATGTCCATAGAATGTCATCCATTATCCTCATTAAGGTTGCTAGAGAATTAGTCAATATGAAAGGCATGGCCAACCACTCAAAAAGGCCTTCCTGATATTTGAAGGTAGTCCTCCAGACATCGGTCTGCTCAATTGGCACTTGATGAAAATCAAACTTCAGGTCAATATTGTTGAAATACTTGGCACCCTTGAGTTAATGAAGCAGGTATTTGATCCGAGGAATGGGATACTGATTCCAGACTGTGATCTTTTTTGTATCTCGGTAGTCAATACAGAGTCACCATGTCCCATCTTTCTTCTGTACCAACACAATCAAGCTCCCACAAGGTGAGGAGTTGGGTCAAAAGTGTCGCTTTTGGATTAAATATTGAATCCAACGTTTGATTTCTCCATTCTCCGTGTGTGAATGCATGTATAATGGCCCATTAGGTAAAGGTGCACCAAGGATCAAATCAATGGAATGCTTGACTTGATAATGTACTAGAACCCCCACAAGTGTGGTGAAGATGTTTGTATATGCTTCCACGATCTTGTCCACCTATTTTAGCTGCGTAGAGGAGTTTTTGGTGGGGGCATTGGAAGTTGCTATGATCTTTCATTCCCCCTCATAATGAACCATGAAGAATACAAATTTCCCTGACTGGGAGGTTACCTTCCGCCATTGCTTCACTGTGATGAGAGACACTGCAGTAGCATAAAGTATCTATGTTATCCTGTAGAGTTTCTTTCATAAAGTAATAATTACACTACGAGGTCTAGAATCATACACAACATGACATTTCCACATATATGGTTGTCTTAAAATAACATAACAAACTTCAATTGGGGAAACATCACACATTACCTCATCTTTGAAGGGCTTGACGCCAGGAGAGGTGGCATTGTTAATTGACGCGAATGTCTTATCCATGAATAAAAATATTCAATATTTTGACGACCTCGACTGAGATGAGGTTATTTTGACTACCATTGTCAACAATGAAATGTAATGGAGTCCCTTGCACCCATAGTTGCGAATGGAAGAGGCGCTCCACTTCCTCTGGATCCTCTGACTCTTCTGGTTGGTTATTTGCGATTGTGATGGTGGAACTAGGTTCTGCATCAATGATATGCTTACCCATTTCTTTCTCGGCATCAGTGTTCGAGTTAGATTCTTGATCCGATGATTTTGTCTAAGCCAATAATGATTGTTTTGAGCTGCATTCATCGGTGTTGTGCCAGGGGATTTTGTGGAACTTGCACCACTTGTCAGTGTCCTTCTTCAATTTCCCATTACCCTTATTTTCCTGCGGGTTGGACTGGTTGTTAGGAATTTGGCCATCCCTGCTCTGTCCTTTGGATTATGAATTAGGGACACTTTTTCCTCGCTTCTGCTACTGATTTGCAGACCCATAATCCTACTTATTCTTTTTCTTAAACTTTTGCTCAATATTGATGGTATATAGATTAGATGATCCCAGTGAGGATATATCTAGGAAATCCATCTCCGACTGAATGTACATGTGCAGACCACTGCGGTACTTTAGAACCAAGTGTCGTTCGGAGTCTCTATTACCAATCTTTGACCATAGGGTATGGAATATATTAGTATACTCTAGCACTGCTTGGTCTCTTCCCTCGCGCAATTTCGTCCATTGGGTGTATTGGTCATCATAATTTATGACATGGTAGAATTCCTCGTTAACAACATCGAAAAAATATGCCCAAGTGAGTTTTGTATTGAATATCTCAGATTCATCCCTTGCATGCCTGTTACAGTACCCGTCCCACTAGTCCTTGACGTGGGGGAGGGACTTAAGGAGCACAAAGTTCATATTTTCACTGTCAGACAATTTTTGAACAGAGAAGTAACCCTCTAACAGACTCAACCATTTTTCTAAAGCATCTGCATCTATTATTTCTTGAAATAAGGGGATGTCAAAGTTGACTTGTACCTTGAAGGGAGTCACACCCCCGAAACAACTACTCGTTGAAGGTGCATCTGCCGTTATCGACATTCTTCGAAGGATCTGGGGGAAGTTATCCATCATCTTGTTCATCTATTGCACGAGGGATTGCTCGAGCAACAATTTAATAGGATCTCCTTCTCCATCATATCTCTTTTCTTCTCACTCCATGTGAGGCTTCTTGGGACAATGAGAGGTATTTTCCCCAAGCTCAATTTGTTCGATACCTAACTCTCGATATTCAGATCTTGTCGGGTACATGCACTGAGAAACCACAAGAGCATAATGCTCTAATACCACTAATTCAGATTTATGTGAGAACGAAATGAAAGAGCATATATATATTCACATACACAGATATATGGAAATAAACACAGTGATACAACAAACTCAGATTCTAATTAATGAATCAAACAAAACAAATTGTAAAACAAAAGAAGCTAGAATGGTGGCAGTTGTATCTTTGAGAAGATATGTGGCGACTACGCTCACTCGTGACAAGATGAATGCAAAAGGAGGACGTAGGGCCTTTTATCATACAACCTTGGATAGGAATAAAACCCTAAACCTAACCCTAGGAGATGAATCGTCATAAAGTTTGCGGGCCCAAGATGGTTAGTTGAACAATCAACTTCTTGGGGTCATAACTTTTGCATACGATCTTCGTTTGGGGCGCTTGACATCCCATTGGAAAGGTCTATCTGATATTTACAACTTTTAAATGAGGAAAAATTATTTCCAAGAGATATTATCCACCCCCGCTTTCCAAATCTCCAAAATACGCCGTTTAGTGCCTCAAAACGACCCCATAAGTTTGGGACCCGAAAAACCATAGAAAATTATAAGAAAATTGTCAACATGAGAAACTCTTTTGAGCCAGTGGAATAGGTGGGTGGCCACCTATACCCATATGGATCAAAATATAAGTCAAACCTTACACATTGGAAACCAGGGAGTTTTCATCCATACCAATGTGTTTCGAGGCAAGAAGATGAACATGAGAGGCTCATCGATTTGTCACATAACAATTCTAGCTAGATCATATTATGGCATATAAATTAGTTTCACTTATCCAAACTTGGATTAGATCAAACATACATAGAAGGAAAAATATAAGTGGGTGCACAACCAATACAAGTAAAAAAATGTTGACGGATACACAAAGTAATCCTTATCAATTAATACCCTCAACCAACCTAACTTACTCGAGACATTAGGGGACACATTGTTTGATTGAGAATGCCCCCTCTTCTTCAAAATGGGAATTGAAATAGTCCATCTTGAAATGGGAATACATTTAAATCAATATGTAAGACGTTAATATTATTTTTTCTTCTCCTTTTAGCTGCAGGGCTGAGGAAACTCTTCCTCCACTTGAGGGATGTCTTGAAAGAACTCAACCCAAGTGTAAATTGAAAATACATAATCCCTTGATTATTGGATTCATCAATCATGTGTTTAATAAGGGCCTCTAGCTTTAGGGTGTTTTCCAACATAGTAGGAGGACTTTTTGTGAGCAAATCGAAGTAGCCAAACACACACTCCCTCAACAATTTAAGTGCCTCAACATTTTCATCAACACCTCCAATAGGCATATGAACAATGTTGACATCCACATCAATCATTTTTTTCCCATATCTATCACAGTGGGAGTGTTGACTTCACTAAGTGATACATCATCATATATATCAGGTTCTACATTTTGCACCAACGATGGCTTTTGAATACATGATGAGAAGTATATCCAAGTCACCTTTATGGAATTCTTGTGATTGTTTCCATGAACATACCATGGGAAATCACATCCTATAAAATTCATATGATACCAAGTGACAAGGTATTTCTTATCGCGATTGGTTTTATTTCTCACCTAATAAGCCAATCATTGTTAGGAATTCATTTTGCTTTCTCAACCGATGATTCAAACTGCTTCTCCTTCTTGTAATTATTCAAATATCCACTTTCGTTCAAAATATACTTGAATCGGTAATATGACTCAACATATTTCAGGAGTTGGTATAACTACCAATCCATTTTATAGGCACATTTTTTCTATCAATCAGATATAAATTTAGACTTCAAGAAGCAATAGTATGCCTCCATATAATTTTTCGTCTCTTGGTTGGCATGGGAGAAATCATGACAACCTTTGACCCACATCCCTAATTGAAAGAATAGAGATAGTGCAAGATAAATACCTAACGAGAACAAAGTACACAACAAAATATTTAGTCAGTGCAAACTTACACAATTTATCACCCACGACCCAATTCATGTGGAAATATTTCAAGAGCTATTCCTTAATTGCTCCAAAATCCATGAAAAACAAATCAATGTGCTCAATAATAGAATCAATATTCTGACAAGAGTTCATATATAGACCAACATATCCTAATTACAATATTGTAGATATTTTTTTGGATGCCCTAATTACGTTCCAAACACACAGTATCACTCAACATCGTGTTCCCCTACTATGAAATACAATGTGTTTAACTAAGATATTATTACAATAAACACATGTTGCAAAATGACCAAATTAAAGTTACCTCAAAGCATCAATTTCGGCCAATGCATCGTCGACCATGAACACATTGACTTTCTAGTCAGGGCAGAGTTCGTAACACCTATTCATTAGCACCTCCAACCATGATACAATATATGCCCAGGAAATTGACACCCCATTTTGTTGGCCATCAAAAGACACAAGTGTGTACAACTGATACTGCAATGTTTAAATAAAAGACAATGTCAACTTTAGGCTATCAATTATAATAAATCACAACTCATACAATGATTTCAAATGAATCATTCAAGTTAACTTTACCTCATATTTATTGGTGTTTAATATTGAAACCATTCCTATTAAACTATCATGGGATATTTTAACCATCGTCTCCAAAATCCATTTTGTTTGTATGCCAATTATAAATGGTACATTTCGGCCATTGGGATTCTGGAAAAAGAAAATGTCATCTGGTCGTTTATGTTGCCAAAGGTTAACACTCATTTTATCTTTCTTATGCAATTGATAGTTTTCCTTTCCCATGCAATAATATATGTTTACAAAGTCTTTCCTCATTAAGAAGAAGTATCTACCACGATGTTAGATATCTGTGTCTAGATGTCGCTCAATATGCATTTTACATACAAAGTCGATAGGCACTCCCATATAAAAACAAATTTCCACATAGTTGAAAATTTCCCTTGAAAGCTTAGGACTATACAAGGACCTAACCTCGCCAGATGCATCATGTTTACCATGACAAGGCCATCCATCCTCATCTTCATGCTTGTATGATTTGTATGCGAATATTGCTATATGCGAGTTTGATTCAACAACTTTACAATAAAATAACATTGGCATCCCCTCTTTTTAGAAAATGATCCCCCGAGTGTATATGCTTTAACTCCTCTTTTGTCCTCAGGTACCTATGTACATGAATAAATACAATAGAAAGTGCAACACCTAAAGACATACAAAAATTCATATATGTACATTGAAGACTAACGTCTAAAAAAGGAAGTTCTGAAATACGCACAACTGATATCACATGGCAGCACTACCCCTTTCTCTTAGGGATTTGCTTACTGTACATTAGAAATTGTAGGGTGCCTCGGCATTGGTTTCCTCACTCTAATAAATTCAGGGACTCTAAGTGAAGGGATCAATGCAACATGATCAAACAAACAGATGTCTTGTCAACATATTTCACTCCAAGCTAAGTATTTTCTGGAAAAGGTCATATATGTTGGGTCTTGGACCTCAAGGTCCATTATCATCTTCCATTTAATTTTGCTCCCCATTTTGTACACTTACCTCCAAATGATGTGAACTATACCTCCCAAGTTCTTGTGCCAATTGAGATTAAACTTTGGGGCATGATAGTTTAAGGCGTCTTCATTCTGAGAGCTTGATTTTGCACTCAATTTACAAGTCACATAGAAAAGTTACCAATCCAACCGCAAACGTTACTCCTTGATTCCAAACTAAGAAATGAACTATTTAAGAAATTTTATTGTTAATCATTGAATTTGATACAAAAATAAATCATTAATTATGTCACATAGAATATCAAAGGCTTGACATAATAATCACTTAATCATTCTCTGCTCCAAATACACGCTCTAGGGATCGACCAAAAGATCCAGGAAAAGATACAACTACAAGTCACCAATTACAATTCTAGAATACAATATACAAGACCAAGAATGAGACATGTGAAGAGGAAGATGAGTTGGAGGACACTTACATATCTATGAATATGATGGCATAATATTGGCGAAGAACAAACCATTCCAGGGAGACAAGATTAAAAATTATGGAGTAAAAAAATCATCGGTTTAGGAATGTACATAATCCTTTTTTTCTATAATCTCCTTGACTTGCGAGAGTGGAATTTGGTCTAAGAAACCATTACCTACGGGAATCTAAGCCATAAAAATCACTTGGTTATTGCACCCAGTTTGAGCCACACCAACCCTCAAATGTTTTCATTTTGGGTGTCTCCTCTCAACTAGCTCACCTCTAAGGGGAATTGAACCCAAGTCGCCCTGCTGATGAGACCTGCACCTTAACCGAATGAGATAACGAGAATTAAAAACTGTACATAAACCTTATTTTCCACATGGATCTCTCTTTAATTTCCTAAACCATCCTTGACCTCCAATTCAACCAACATTCAAGCTACGGAGTGAGACTTCATTGTTTGGAATTGGGAGTCAAACTCTAGTAACTATCCAAGTGTGTTCCCAATGGCATTGAAGAAAACATCTATTCATAATTTCAAGGATTAACCCAATAGTTTGACCCAAACCAGATGTTGAGTAACTCACTTTGATATGGGTTTGAAAAGAGGATACCATCTCTTTAGAAGAGAGGCCAAGCCCCGATACCACTTTTCCTCCATAATCAAGTGGAATACCAAAAAAGATGCACACCAAACTATTGAAACTCAATGCATAACCTATAATATATGACCAATTTATTTCAATGCAAAAGGATAAGGTATTAGATGTTGAGAACCAGAGTTAACTCGATTATCTCATTTCCAATCTATTTGAACATTTCTTTTTTAAGTTTAGATACTCCTTCACTATTAATATACAAAAAAATACATCATTTTCAAACTTGAGATGCTTCTCTTTGTTGGACTATTTGAGATTGTCAAAAAATGCATATTGAAGAAATTACATATAAAAAAATTACATGATGTTGATCCTTTGGTTTGTGCATCATATGGCTTTTATTATTGCACCATATTGTTTGTCAGGGAAATCCAACTTGTCTAAAATTTACTTATGTTGCATCCCCTTCTCCTCTTTGTTTGGGCAATGGAATTATTGTTACACCAATATAACTCCACCCACCTAAATTATTTAGTATCTTGACTTCTATAAAATTCAATGTTAGGAATCAGTGAAGAATATCCTCATCTACTTCCCCAGTTGATGTATTGATTATTTTTTCCTTCATTTTTTCTCAATTTCCTCAACTTTTTCATTGAGAATTGATGGAAACCTATTGTGGTAATAGGAAAAAACATCCATATATTTTTTCTCAACTCCAGTCATTCACTACTACTCCCTCATCTGTAGAATATTTCTTTAAACTTTGGCCCTGCTCCTTTTTGAAACCTCCTCCTTCCTAGGTTAGTAGTCACCCCATTCGATGAAAAATAATTTAACCTCACTGTTGTTTTGGTCCTTGGGATATGGATAATTAGAGGGATATAATATATGGAATACCAATCCCTAATTGACTCTAGACACCAATACTCGATTTTTGCCCCATTGAGAAACTCAACACAAGGGAATATAAACCCCACTACTTCAATAGACCATTGAAAACCCAAATTCATGTCGAATAATTTCATAGGGTGATCAATCCTATCATCTAGGATGTGTGCAATCCATCCCCAACCCCCAAGTAAATAGGGAAAACAAAGGAAACATATATATAATATCAAGATCATTGACCTCTCTTGTAGCCTCAATGGATTGATGCAATTTATAATTGCTAACATAACTTTTATCCTTACCATTTCACAAGAGCCCCCTTGCAATTCCATCATTGTAACCATAGATCTAGACATGAGAGAATGAACTCTCCTCATGGATGGTGGCTATAACTCTGGATGAGAGATGCAAAACATCATAGACACTAGTGCTTCTACCAACCACTCTGTAATCATACTTGCCTACCATCACCTATTAGTTGGTGTGGAAAGAGTTCCCTTCTCCCTGTGGTGGTATTCCATGGGATAGACCTCGTGTTTTCTCCCATGTCATTCCAACTTTGGTTGTTTTGCACTGAACTATTAATTGTGGATCCTTTTAACACATTGTGATTCCAAATTGAGGATAACGTGTAAATTTAAATTATCGCATTCTCTCTACCACCTGTTGAGATATGCTTCCTTATGCTAATATGCAAGACTTGACCTGTAGGTTTGTGATCAACAAAGGTGGTTACTACTTGGCTAGGTATTTGAAGCAGTCTAACCAAATAAGTAAAAAAGGGGCAATCCCTCATAATTTTGATCAACCCTAGGCCAAGAAAACATAAAATATTTAAGAACTAACAATTTAATAACTATCAATAGTAAAGAAACTTGCACTTCTCATGTGCTTATTGAGTTGGTTGTACTAGTAATCCCAACAATGTCAAGGATGTTTTTTCTTATCTATTACAAAAGTTATTGATAATGGAGCTCGTAACCTTGTTGCTCCTTGACACTAAGAACCACTCTCGTAGTGGGGGATTCAACAAGGTCTTTTTCAAGGTTGTGAATCTATTACTCAAGTATCAAAGTAGATGGAACAATTCCCCCATTCCCATTTGAGTTGATTTAAATTCTAGTTGTTCGTTGGTGTGCATGGGCATTGCAGTTTTGGGTACTAATTGAACCTATCTATAAGTGTACCCCCTCTCTATAATGGTGTAATTTTGGGAGATTTTAATGAGGTGTGAAATACTAGAGTTCGATTAAGTAGGTGTGAAGATGATGTATGTTAATGTATTTTAATAGTAAAGGCCCCGATTATGAGGTATGAACAATACTGCAAAATTTTTACAAGGATGCCATGGAGAATCCCCTTGCGAAGGCCTAAATAATTGTTGAGAATATGTTAATGTTCCATCACCCACACTCACAATTATTTCAATGTCCATTGCACTCAAGAGTGGCTAGATTGATTTAGCACTTATGTAGTTTTTCACATCCTCATTTCAAAGACACCTATGTTGCAATTAGAGTGCTCAATGCACTTTGAATTTGGAAGAAACAAAACAAAGTGCTTGCAAGTATTTCTCTATATTTATTTTCAATGCCCATATATAAGAGAATGTTAGCAACATTTTAAAGCTTTGCATTTAGGGATTCAAGATTGATTTTTTTCAATATAATTATACTTATTTGTGATATGGACCTTTAACCATAATGTTATATTCAGTTGTTCAAGAAGATACTCATCTTATTGGTAGAACTTTGAACTAGGGGATTATATATAGAGTTGTAGTTTAGGATGATCACCATGAGGGGATTGAAATATTAACAAAATACTAGATTGGGGCATGATGTTTAATCCACCTAGGTGCCCCATAGTGTGTGATGATTATCTCAACTGATAAATTATTAATGTGGCAAGCCTCTCATTTATTTTGGACGATAGATCTCATTTGATCCAGTAGCTATCAGCCTCAAACTAATATGTACTAGCCACCCATAAGGTACAATGATGACCCTTAACTTTGTGCTAGTCCAATAGTTTGTGATATTTTTATTGGAAACTTGTAAGACCTTCATTACAAACATCGACTGCCATTGATCTAGGGTTGATTTGAAGGTGGGCATGTATCTCATGAAATACCCATGATATTCCTAAATATTGAATGTTCTAAAGTGACTACATAGTTTTCTAACTCTTTTGACATGGGACCCATGCCCTTCCTAAGTGTATTGAGGTAGGAATTTATTAAATTTATGTCTTTATATGGGGTGGTGATTAGTTCTTTAGTGCATCATTGGTCACCTTTGATTTGAAAATTATGGAAATTATTTTTCTTCTAATGTCCTCCTAAAGGTTCTTCCAAATATCTTATGAGGCTTGTGGTGTACTCATTTATTCTATAAGAGGTAGATGAGATTTATTTATAACCTTCTTAGCTACTAGGTGCAAGCCTTTGCAATTATTCAATGGGTTGTTGATGTCTCTTTATAATATATTACTCTCCTTATGATATTTATTTAGAGTTTCATAATAATATTTATTGTCCCAATGATTCATCCTAGGAAAATTTTCAAGATTATCATTTTATTTTTCTTGCCATGTCTTTAGATCATCCATGCCCATTTGAACTCCTTGTAGGATCAAACTTTCATCCTATATCCGTCGAAGGAAAATCAGGAACATAGATGCAAAGCATGAAATTTTTGAACATCGTTGTACATCAATATTTAAGTTGAGTAGAACTCATCACGGATTTCAAAAACGTAATCTTGAAACTCCATTACACTATTGATGTCTACTTTGAAATAATCTTCTTTCCCTTTGGGGGTGATTATTTTCACTTTGTATATATTACTCTATATGTTCCATCATACTCTGGACATTATACCGTATTTCTTATGTGAAAACAACTCCAACATAAGTTATAGTGACCAAGTTAACACACACATGTGTGGTCAAGTGTCTTTATAGTTGCAATTAACTATGGGACTCCGGATATCTTGAGACCCTTCTATGTTTGTTTGACAACAATTCCCCTCTATTGATAAAAAACAAAACATTCCAATGATGTGACGATATCATCTTTAGATTCCATAAACCTTCCCAAACCCAAATCCTTCAAAGGGAAGTCGTCACATGTGATGGATGGGATACAAGCGTCTTGAGGCATATCAGGTTTCAAGGTGTCGATGTCCATGTGTTGATATTCCTTGTTTTTCTTCTTGTTTTCATCTTCTATACAAATTTGCTCAATCTCTTGCTTGGCTCTAGTTGCAACTTTGACTTCTTTCTTGATCTATCATCATCTTCATGTTTTTCTCTAGCTCCCTAAGATTGTTCCTCAACCTAGGTGATCTCTAAGAAATCAACTTTTTCCCTTATTCTCGCTTCTTACATGCTTGTTGTTGCTTATCTCTAAGATTTCTCTTTCTCTAGTTTCTCCCTCCTTAAATCAACAAATAATTTTCCTTTACGACTAACACTAAGTGCTACAATGATCTGGTGAAGTAGCTCTATGTAAATCTCTTCCTTTTTCCAGATCTCATTTTGATAGGGAAATTAGGAGTTTCAAGCCTAACAATGTTGGTAAACCATGTTTAGAGGGTTGTGTCTTCTGGGCATTTATTTTATGGAATGGAAAACCTTAAGATATTTTGCTTCTTGCTTTACATATTTGACATTCAATGTGACATATGCTCCCATAAAAAATTTCAAAGGAGGCCATAATGTTTTCTTGTATGAGGCTAGTACTGCACCTATTCCATTTACAGTGGTATACAAAAAAGTTTATTAGAGCACTAGATTATCTGATATGAATTTGGGCTGAAGATGTGGATTTTTTTATCCCTAAGTATCCTAACGCATGTGTCATTCTCTATCACATACCAATATCCAATTTCACTAATTTCCTACTTGGATTTCTTTAACATACACTATGTAGGTGCATAATTTCAACCTATACATGGGTGCTATGAAAAACTCACAGAACTTGGTGTAATGAATTTCAACTTGTCATCCAAACACATTTGATAGCACACATGAACATGAGACTCACTGGGTTTCCAATGCCATCTTGGCTTCAAGACACTGTTTGAAACACACATTGTGTCCAACGAGTATGAAGACATAAAGAATAATGGAGGAATGTTTGTGTCTACGTGCTTGGCCCTAGAGACAAATTGATTAAGGGAAGCTCATGGTATCAAAACCCGATTAAAGGTCATCCCCATCTGTGTAAACCCAATTTTATTTGAGTTCTATAAAATTCTCTTCTTTATAGAGTTTTCTTATCAATGCAACAATAATTCTAAAGGGTTTCCTTAAATATTTGGTGGGGTAGATCCCTGTATTCCTGGTCCTAAAATCCTTATTATTAATCCATCAGTTCATCTAGAGATTATGATAATTGATAGTAAATTGTAAGATCTATTCTTCAATTAAATCTACTTAGGGAATTTATGATTCTTTGTTTCTTTACTTACTTAAGTGTTTATCTACTGTGTCTCTTGGCTGGAGATTTGATGATATAATCTACTTTCCTTTTTCCATTTCTTTTTCTAGAGCTCTAGTTATTCAATGAAGGGATCTACAATGGATGTTTGAGCAGTCTAAGATAAGGAAGTAACAACTATGTTGAATTTTTGAGAGTGAGTGCATGGAATATTCAAAACAATAATTTCACATGAAATTGATTGATATGGAACAATGGTGAAGAATTCACATGGACTAAGCGAATGATCTTGCCTAATAAATGCTACCAATGCATCAATAATTGAAACTTCCAAGTGATGGCCAAGTTCTAGTATGCAATCGAGTAAGATATATGTCCATGCCACAAATAATGAGCTTCTAGGAGAAGGGGATGTGTTTGAATCTTCGTGGGGAATATTAGATGGAAGAAAAATTAAGATAATATATTGGTAGTTGGAAAACATAGGTGGATGAATTAAAGGTAGCAAACATTTCGTGGTCGCGTTGTTGGATCCAAAGTTCATTGTTATTGGAAAGCAAGGTTGCTGAGAGAGGGAAGCCAAAGGGGTCATCTCATTATCGTCGAGATCTCGCCGCCGATAAGGTTGATGTAGCCGAAAAGGTCATGGTCGGGAAGGGGTCATTGGGTCAACGAATTCTTGTAGTCATGGGGAATGGGTCCACTGGAGGAGTCACGCCACCTTTCCTGGTGCCCGTGGAAGGTGCAAAGTGTTGGTTTTTTAGACTACTTCTTTGCTTAAGGGTGAAAACATGTGTTAGCTACCTTCGTACTGCGACCATTCTTGGCTATTCCCTAGTTACTATCAAAGTCAAGGTTGGTTGGCCATTCGTGGTCAGTTTATTTCTTGTGGTGGAAAATGGTTTTTCTCCCTGTGTTCTATTCTTTGGTTTATGACTTATGTTGAAAACCGATTACTTATAATCTAGGTAACAATGGCTATGATGCTTTCATTGAACGAATTATCCATGGATAGTTCTATTTAAAGTCTGTTAGTTTATGTTTACAAATATAAATACTGATGATCGTTCCCTTATTCTCTACGAGGGAACCCATCAACCTACAACGAATAACTAGGTTGTAAAAGATCTCTTCCTCGCAACGTGGTCATTTTCGATTTGGAGACAACTCAACGCTTATGGTTAATGATTTCACCATGGTTGTTTTTATTTTTTATCTTTTTAGAAAATATTGTTTGCTTCTATCATTACCCTGCTTAGTTTGTTTATCTTATATTGGCGTCCATGCTTGTCTTTGGATATAGGGAATTCACGGGTTTTAGTCTGGATCTTAGGTTAACGGTCCAGAATATCGACTGACCCAAACAATGATGTCGACCCGGCTATTGGGATTTCCAGTTCTAGATTACATCTGGCTCTTACTTGGTATAATTTTGTGCCCTGTTGTAGTCAATCAAATTGCAAGGTTACCAATGATACACATATAGATTCATATGACAATGATACAAATAAGAGACAAGGAATGGTAGACAAAATAACAACTTATATTAATCAAGTACACATGAGGGTTCATACATAAAATCAAATAAAGTATCTATCCAACTTTGTAACCTATATATATGATTTACAAAACAGTTACAAGAACTACCTGTCGGTTCAATCAACTGACACGACCTATGAGGTCGACATAATCTACAATTAGTCAACAAGAGGATCTAGTCAACATGGTCGACTAGGCTCTTCCAACATCTCCCCCAGATCAAAATATTTCTTCATCCCAAAGAAATGAGGAGATGATAATATTATGTCTTGAGTAGCCATGCTGTTGTATTGTTCTTTAGTTATGGACTGTGATGTCTGATGGATGGTTGCTGCTGAATGCATACTTTTTGGCCATTTCCTTGAAGTTTGATTCTTTCTTTATCTAACGAAATAGATGCCTTCATTTTTCGTTCCCATGGTCGACCTACCAAAGCTGGGAAGGAAATGGATCCTTCCTTAAGGTTGATTATTTCGAAGTCAACTTTAGTTGATATGCCTTTATTAGTCGTGTTGAAATTTTTCTAGACACCAATGGGTTCGATTAATCCTTGATATGCTAATTTTAAATATATGCCATATTCATTTAGTCGAGTTTTTCCTAGTTTTTCCCATGTGTCTCTGGTCATTATGTTTATCTGTGATCCGAAGTAGAGAACGACTTGTCGGACGTGGTAGCCTTCAATTTCAAGATTGAATCATGGGTCGACATCATTTTTATCTTTTTATTAAGGCTACATATATTTTTTTCCTGCTTATCTTCACAAGATTTATTAACTTTGCAACAAAATCATCAGTGTTTATTAGTTTAATTAGTTCTCTAGTAATCTTCTGTCGAGAGTCATCATTTTCTTCCTATGCAACTAGTTCTTGGAATATATTTGATGCATCATTATACAGTCGTTTTTGTTCTACAGGGTTAGGATAATCTTCTTTATTTTTTATTTTTCTTATTTGTGGATTATCCGTGCCAATTTTTGTTCCTTGTCGAGTAACAATTTGTAAATTTGTTTAAACATCATACGCAGGTAGGGTTTAATTCCAGGAACCCTATGTTCTTGTCCTTTTATTGCTCAACGCATTTCGGTCCCCACAGGGACCATCATCAGGAGCTCTCAATCAGGTGCGAGTAGGAATCCCACTAAATAACAGATATTTATCTTTAATATTAAAAAAGATAGGTCTGCTACCTTGTGCGCCATACCTATCTGTAAGCGTTCCAACACTCTGAGTTCCTTCAATGTATCCCTTCCGTGGAGGGAAATAATTTGTTTAAACATCATCGCACTTTCGAACATAATTTGTTAAATAATTTGTAAATTTTTAGCTTGAACAATATTGCACTTTCGAACACTAGACAAGACATTAACGTTCTTTTTATTGTTAATTTTTCAAGCATTGTAGGGCAATCCTCCAAAGAGTGATCACCTACACCACAACTTGTACAAAATTTGAGGTCAGTTCGATCCTTGTACGGACAATATGCATGTCGATGTTCTTCATTTAAGCATGTATAGCACTGGATGGGCCGACGTAATCTATTTTCTCGATTTTTGAAATATCGGCCTCGACCTTGAAATCCTCCACGTGATTTATTGTCATACCAATGCTCATATCTACGGTCGTCATACCTTTGATTATTTTGATCGTTTCAGTTGTTATTGTTATTCCTTGTATTATTGTCAGTGTTGTAGTTTTGTGTGACAACATTCGTCTGATAAAATGCTTGATAGTTCTATCAATTTTTCAAGTTTAACTGACATTCTGTTGTCGAGTGACTTTTGACTTTGCTGATTGCACACCAATTAACTTGTTCATTTTTCATGTTATATGGGCAATCCTCTGTTGCATGTAAGTCATGCTCCTAGCATATATCGCAAAATCACTTCGATTGTATGAACCATATGTCTTTTCAATGATCATCCTAATGACAATAGTGTTTTGTATGACCAGTTGTCGAGCATTTAGTACACCAGACATCGTTTCCCCTGAGTATTGATTTATGCATGCTTTCCAATTGCTCCTCAATACGTCTATCGATGGGATTTACATGGTAATCCTCGTCCCTTTCGATTTGCAATGCCTTGGTCAATTCATCTTCATATGTGTTGAAGTTATCCAGTCGAATATGCATTTGAATTTTCTGTAGAGTCCAACAACAAACCACTGAATTAGTAGTTGTTCGTCTATGTTATATTCCAACTGGCTCAGTAAATATTTGAATCTCTTGTCATATTCCTGAACTGTTTCAGTCAGTTTCTGAGCTATGGTCTTCAACTTCTTAGCTACAATATGCTTTTCATCGGGCGTTTTAAAGAACGACAGAAATTGTTTCTTTATTTGAGATTTTGTAGCATTTGACGTTTTCTCCGTATATGTCATATACCAAGTTAGTGCTCTCTTACAAAGAGCACCGATAAACTGTTCCATTTGACATTTTTTTCTCTTTAACAATGTTTGCCTCCCATATCGACTCACATATGAACCAATGTAGTTTGGGGTCTTCATCTCCCTCATAGAGGAGAATGTGGGAAGACATGTGTGCCATATCTTCAGCGTCTACATCTCATTTAGTCGGTGGAGGTGGTGGTGGGTCACTTCCTATGACTGAACTATTTTCGCAGCTATTCTTGACAGAAGCTTCGGTTCTGTCGGTAATGTTTTATGTATCAATTGGTTCACTTTCGACTAGAAGTTGATTTATGTCAAGTGCTTCTGAAGACACCCAAGTAAAATTTTGTTGAAACCGGGTACCCTTACTGGTGTCACCGATTGGTCTGGTGAGTTATCTGAAGCTGGAATTGGATGGGGGGTGCTCCTTCATGATCTGAGTAAAGTAGGTGAAAACTACGATTGAATGAATAGGGTTGAAAAGTAACTCAGTTCCATTCTCGCGGTCGATGAATTACAAGATGGTCGACATCATTTCCTTCACCTGCTAGTCGAATTCGTACACCTACTTGGCCAGCTCGTAGTCTTAGGTCTTCTTGAACAATATCCTCCACTCGGGCACTCTAAATAATATTTGATGGGAAATGCGGCATTATGTTCTAGGGTATGTCTACTTGGAGAGCTCTACCTCGCTCTATCCACAAATGCTTTATACATTGGTGACACTTTTTCATTGACACCCTCTTCCTGTCGGTCATGAACTGACTCTTGCGGATTTCCTTCTGGCTCTGACACTCTATTCATCATTCTCTCTTGTTGTAGCACAACAACTTGCTCTGTGGTTTCTTACTGCCTCTTTCTCCTCTTTTCACGTTCTATTTTATGTATATCTGGAGTGCTTTTGTTTGTGATTGTTCTACTTTTTTCCTTTTTGGTTTGACTTTTCATTGATGGCCCCGGTGTTTTCTTCATTAGTCGACTATGAAATTCTATACTTTACTTTAGAACATGACAAACCTGAAATATTTTTAGAAAGCTCAGGTGGAACTGGTTATTTGTTTAGGAAGTACTCCCACTCTCTTTCTTAGACAAATTTCTCCCACTCCTTTTGCTTGGCCTTCTAGTTTGTGTTTCTTGGTGGTGTTATCAACAGTGGATGAGGCTTGACAATGTGTCTTGCACCTCTATCGATCAAGAATCTAAACAAAAGTGTCGGCAACGAACAAAAGAACTGTTTGGTGAGGTCGTTATAGAATCTCTCTTTGATGCTATTGACATAGACTCTTTCTTCGACAGCTCGCTCCTCACAGAAATCGTCGACAATTCTCTTGAATTACTCCGAAAAATTTGTGATGCCTCATCTTGTTAGTTTATGGCGTAATTGACATTATTTTTCACCTATCGTATTTTTCATCCAGTATCTTCTTCAGTGTGTGAGGGATGGACTCGAAAAACTTTTCATGCGTTTCAGAGAAGAATTTCTCCTTTGCTTGAGAAATAGTCATCTTGTTTCTTCTAGCATAATTCTGCAATTAATTCGTTGTTTTATGCTCCCACCAATCTGTCATCTCCCGCTCTGATATCATCGGGTCATAGTCATTTTCATCTGATACATGTACCATCGGCAATGGAACCAATGTTGTAATCAATCAAATTGCAAGGTTACCAATGATACACTTATAGATTCATATAACAATGATACAGATAAGAGACATGGAATGATAGAGATAATAACAACTTATATTAATCAAGTACACATGAGGGTTCATACATAAAACCGAACCAAGTATCTATCCAGCTCTACAACCTATATATATGATTTACAAAACAATTACAAGAACTACCCATCGGTTCAACCAACTAACACGACCTATGAGGTCGACATAATCTACAATTAGTTGACTGAAGGATCTAGTTAGCTTGGCTCTAGCTATTGTTCCAACATGCCCTATAGCTATTGTTCCACTAGATATTGCCTGAGCTGAGAGGGTTCAAAACTAATTTATTTCGTTTGTTGTTCCTCTATTTTTCTCCATGATCATGGTCTACATATTGATTCCACTTATAAAGGTATTAATTTTGGTTTGATCATATTAATTATACAGCTAAACTTCAATATCATGTGTATTTCCTTCCATTGCATTTTAAGCCTTTTTTTCTTATTTCAATTGACAGTTTTTTTTTGCAGCTTCAATGTAAGCATCTTGGGATTTTCCTAATTCGAATCCTAAGTAAAATTTGACAGTACTTTTTAATTCAAAATACTATCATCTTCTTTTATTAATATCCCGATCTTTAGCATTGAAATGATATTGTCAGTCTAATATGTTTCTTGACATGACACGAAAATAGTTTTTATTAAGTTAATAATCCTTTTTATATGCTGACCTAGGTTTCAACTTAAGATACCCCGCACTTACAGAGTCAGGTTCACTGCTATTAAAACGATTCCGATCGCCACTCTTGTCGATCTTATTCATTCCCTTTCTAGAACCTCTTGTATGACTTACGTAAGACACTACCTGCTAAGCGTTATAAATCCCACTTCCCATTTACGACTTTTAAATAAAGGTAGTTTCAAAGTTATTGATCTTTTGATTTCCAGTCTCATGAATGGAAGATTTAACCAAACTTGAAAATAAAGTTTTTGGTAACCACTATTTGTGGGATTTTAAATGAGCACGTTGAGGAATGAATTCTAGATTACTCCTTTCTCAATTGGGTACCCAACATGTCATCTTTAATTCTTCTCGACGTTAACTTTTAATGGTTCCATACCAAGTCACAGATGCCTCTTGAGAGCTATGACTCTTTACGTAGTTCTTGAACCCTTAGAATTGCTTCTTTGCTTTCAATCAATATACCATGGCTTAGGGCAATTGAATCATTACTTATGAGTTTCTTATCCTTCATTTGGTTTAGTTGACTCGAATATCACCCTCCTGATTTTTCTCTTGGATTACAAAAGTTAGTGCTTCTTCTGGTTTGATTTTTTGGTTTTGGTGTTACTTCTAATAATAACAATGAAACACCTTGCTTTTATCCTATCATAACATTGTATTAATTAGAGACAAGTATTAAACCTGTGTCATAGAAGAAGAGAATTATAAATCTATTATTCATATGAAAAATATATGGGTGCTGAAAACGAGGTCTTATCCTCAATTCAGAAGAATTACATCATATTACTTCAAAATAACCATTCGTTGAAAACCTAACTGAGCGTTGCATACACAACAAACAATTGAGATAAAAAGGGGAAGATAATATGCACACATTTTATTTTATTATTTTTCCTAGATTTAAACACAATATAATAACAATGACGGTTATAATAGGATAGTAGATTAAAAGTATCATATGATTCATCAAATTATTGATAAATCACATGGCAAAAAAAATCACAATTTAAATATATAAAGCCCTATTTCCATTTGGAAATAGAAAGAGCAATCTTGCCGAGAGTAATAAACATAAGACTTACTCAATTGACAACAACAAACATTAAAATTCGTAGCTAAGCCTATTTATGGACAAACACCTCTACATGGTTGATGCAATTAAAACCTATCCAAAAATACAAAGCCCTATTTCCATTCAGAAATAGAAAGAGTAATCTTGTCGAGAGTAATAGACATAACACTTACTCAGTTGACAACTACAAACATTAAAATTTGTAGTTAAGCCTATTTATGGACAAACACCCCTACATGGTTGAGCCAATTAAAACCTATCCAGTAAATACAAGGGAAACTTGATACCTTGTATTAATTGCCATTAATGATTCGAGAATTAAAAGGAAAAATGGAGTCTTCCATATTGATAATATAAGTGTTTACAAAAGATGCGTAGGACTATCTTACAGTTAATCGAAGGTTTCAAATTCAATATTCTCTACTGTTAAAATTCAAAGGAAAGATAAAAACAATAGTTTGTAATCACTATGTTGCAAATCAAGGCATCAACAAAAACACCTACCATTATGTCAAGATTTAAGATGTCTCCCCAACGAAAGAAGTTTGAAGTATGTACTGATCAACCATTTTTAGTCCATAAAAAAAATCTATAGATATTTGTTCGTTGGCACAGGTCTCAGTTAGGATCAACAAATATGTAGATGCACCTTGTAAGTGTGAGATCTTATTTTAAGTATTTTTTTTATGAACTGATAGTGTGAGTTTATTTTAAGTATATTTTATTTATGGACTAATGATTATCTATAATTAGTTCTCTTTTAAATAAGAATAATGAACTGATAGTGTGAAAGTTTATTTTAAGTATATTTTATTTATGGACTAATGATTAGCTCTGATTAGTTTTCTTTTCTAAATAAGAATAATGACAAGAGTTAAGAGCTAATGATAACACTCTCACACACATTGAGTTGTAATAGATTTATTATTTTAAATTAAAATTTTTTTGACTAATTAAAAATACTTACCAATTATTATTTGGCTGGTAATGATTTTGATTTTGGTCCCAGCCGTAATTATCCTTAAGAGATTTTTTTTAGAGGAAAAAATACCAGTCTTTGTTATTCAGATGAATCAAAAGACATCATTTACAAATCAAAATGATGACTCAGTTCCTTCTCATGCAAGACATAGAAAGACAGAAAATAAAAACAGCATTACAAAGAATAAAGTCTGATCATCCCTGAATGAATCAGGTTAGCAATAATATATGAAATTATCCTTAAGAGATTATACATTTAGTAGTACTATGTAAAGAAAAGTATATCAAATTTGTATGATTTTGTAAATATATATAATTTAATTTTTAATTAAAAAAATAAGTCAATCAAAGTTAATTAATTAAATGTTTATTGTTTATTTTCAAATCTATAAAAAATATGATTTTTATAATCATTAAAAATAATATTAATTTCTCTGTGTTATTATTTTAAAAATATTATTTATATGTTCGGGAAAATAGAAATAATGTGGTTTAAAAATTTTAGGTTTTCAATTTTTTTTTAGATTATTTTCTATTTTATTATTTTGTTGGGAGTTTAATTGAAAATCTTAAAAACAGTAAAATCACATATTAATTATGAAAATTGCATAATTTAAGTGCCATAAAAGTATTGGAAAATGTCAAATCTATTCATAAATTCAAATACACCATTTAAATTTTGAATTTTATAAAAAAAATACAATATTCCAACAAAAACTCACCCTATAAAATAAATATATTAATCCATTAAAAAATAGAAAATATAATAATTAACTATGTTACGTACATTATAAAAAATTGCTTCCACCTCATCTCATTTAATTACCAAATCTCGTCTCAACTCATTTAATGAGCAAACTTCATCTCATTTAATTACCAAATCTCATCTCAGCTCATTTAATGAGCAAACTTGGTGATTCGATGTGTTATTCATCTCATTTAATAACCATCCTTCTATTAATTAAACTTAGTGATTGGCCGTGTTATTCATCTCAATTAATGACCATCTTTTTATTAATTCAATTAAATTAGGTTTACACCATTTTCTTAATTAAATTAAATTAAACTTTTTTTTTATTAATCAAATTAAAAAAGATTTACAACATTTTCTTAATTAAATTAAATTAAGTTCCTTCCTATTTAATACATGATTGATCCTTGAAGTAAAAATATGAATCTTAACCAGTATTGCCAAGTTCAAGTTTATGACCACACCGATTCTATGATAGGGAAGTTAATGATACATATAAATCTTGAATGTAGCAGTATTAATTATATACTGAGTTAAATTCTTGGTACTTATTTCTAAGTGCCGTGTCGTAATGCATATCAAAGCTGACATAATTTTTTTTATCTATTTTATATCCATTTAGAGAAGAACCTGTGACTTTTATTCGAATTATTGCATGGATGACAGAGAGTCTGCATACATGCAATAGAATCCTGCCATATAATTGCACCGTTTGTCAAAGTATCAAGTCGAGTCCTGCCATATAATTTTAACGTTAGTCAAAGTAGCAACACAATAAGAGCTACAACAATATAGAATTACACATTTTTCAATATTATTTTAGTAAAATTATGTATTATATACATGTTTGAATATTATTTGAGTAAAATTAACAATATTAAATTACACATTTTTCAATATTATTTGAGTAAAATTATGTAATAGTTCTCATTTATTAGATATGTTTCAATATTACTAAAATTATGTAATAGTTCTCATTTATTAGATATGTTTCAATATTATTTGAGTAAAATTATGTAATAGTTCTAGTTTATTTTTAATATTATTTGAGTTAAATTATATAATAGTTTTAATTTGATTTCTTATCAAGGAAGTAGTTTATTCACCATGGAAAGACTATAAAAACAATAGCCATGGATGGGCAATGTTATGAGCCATTTCAAATTGGTTTTATTGAAATTTGCTAGACCTTGCTTGACATCAAAGACTCAAAGTTTGCTAGACCTTGCTTGACATCAAAGACTCAAATTTTGCTAGACCTTACTTGACATCAAAGACTCAAATTTTGCTAGACCTTACTTGACATCAAAGACTTGTTGCTCTAGCTAATTATTTATTCAAAGACTTCCCTTACTTGACATCAAAGACTAGAGCACTCAAATTAGTTTTATTGAAATTTGCTAGACCTTACTTCACATAAAGACTTGTTGCTCTAGCTAATCCTTTATTCAAAGACTCGACCTTACTTGACATCAAAGACTTGTTGCTACAACTAATCATTCTAACTAATCACAAATCCCTATTTGACATCAAAGACTTGTTGCTATAGCTAATAATTCTAACTAATAGTTTATTCAAGACTTGACCTTACTTGACATCAAAGACTCGTTGCTATAGCTAATCATTCTAACTAATCACAAGTCCTTACTTGACATCAAAGACTTGTTGCTATAGCTAATAATTCTAACTAATCCTTTATTCAAAGACTTAACCTTACTTGACATCAAAGACTTGTTGCTATTGCTAATCATTCTAACTAATCACAAGTCCTTACTTTTCTAACTAATCACAAGTCCTTACTTGACATCAAAGACTTGTTGCTATAGCTAATAATTCTAACTAATCGTTTATTCAAAGACTTGTTGCTATAGCTAATCATTCTAACTAATCACAAGTCCTTACTTGACATCAAAGACTTGTTACTATAGCTAATAATTCTAACTAATCTTTTATTCAAAGACTTGACCTTACATGACATCAAAGACTCTTTATTCAAAGACTTGGCCTTACTTGACATCAAAGACTTGTTGCTATAGCTAATCTAACTAATCTTTTATTCAAAGACTTGACCTTACATGACATCAAAGACTCTTTATTCAAAGACTTGGCCTTACTTGACATCAAAGACTTGTTGCTATAGCTAATCATTCTAATAGTTTGTGGCCAAAATGTTCAATAGTTAATATATTTGATTTCAAAAAAATATTCATTTCATCGTTAACATTGATTTGATTTGTTTCAATCCCCTTTTATATATATATATCCTTTATCTTTTTAATCATTCTAATAGTTTGTGGCCAAAATGTTCAATAGTTAATATATTTGATTTCAAAAAAATCTTCATTTCATCGTTAACATTGCTTTGTTTGAGTCTCCTTTTATCTATATATTTATCCTTTATCTTTTTTATCTTTATATCCAGTGTTCTTATCAAACACTTAGTAGCAATTGCGCAAAAACATTACCACCTCATGACTCTCATCAAACACTTAGTAGCAATTGCACACTAACATTACCAATTCACTACTCTCATCAAACACTTAGTAGCAATTGCAAATAAACATTACCACCTCATGACTCTCATCAAACACTTAGTAAGTAGCAATTGCACACTAACATTACCATCTCATGTCTCTCATCAAACACTTAGTAGCAATTGCACAGAAACATTACTACCTCATGACTCTCATCAAACACTTGGTAGCAATTGCACAGAAACATTACCACCTCATGGCTCTCATCAAACACTTGGTAGCATGGCTCTCATGGCTCTCTTCAAAAACATTACTACCTCATGACTCTCATCAAACACTTGGTAGCAATTGCACAGAAACATTACCACCTCATGGCTCTCATCAAACACTTGGTAGCAATTGCACATAAGCATTACCACCTCATGGCTCTCATCAAACACTTAGTAGCAATTGCACAAAAACATTACCACCTCATGACTCTCATCAAACACATAGTAGCAATTTCACATAAACATTACCACCTCATTACTCTCATCAAACACTTAGTAGCAATTGCACAGAAACATTACCACCTCACGACTCTCGACTCTTGTTTCGTTTTATTGAAGATAATGTGGTTGTTTAATTTATTCATGACTCTCATCAAACACTTAGTAGCAATTGCACAGAAACATTACCACCTCATGACTCTCATCAAACACTTAGTAGCAATTGCACAAAAACATTACCACCTCATGACTCTCAACTCTTGTTTCCTTTTATTGAAGATAATGTGGTTGTCTAATTTATTCATGACTCTCATCAAACACTTACTTTCATCAAACACTCTCATCAAACACTTAGTATCAATTGCACAGAAACATTACCACCTCATGACTCTCCTCAAACATTTGGTAGCAATTGCACATAAACATTACCACCTCATGACTCTCATCAAACACTTAGTAGCAATTGCACAGAAACATTACCACCTCACGACTCTCGACTCTCGTTTCGTTTCAGTGAAGATAATGTGGTTCTTTAATTTATTCATGACTCTCATCAAACACTTAGTAGCAATTGCACAGAAACATTACCACCTCACGACTCTCGTTTCGTTTTATTGAAGATAATAAAACTAGATTAAAATAATATTCAACACTTTAAAAAAAAGAAATTAAAGCATTTCTTTGCTATCAATAAAATGTTACAAAACATAGAGCGAAAGGCTTTCCACGCTGACATGTTCAACTGTGATCATCTTTACATGAAAATGCTTCACTTATACAAAATTGCAGATTTTCATACAATTCCAGCCACAAAATTACTCAATTATGTAAAGTATACAATTAAGCCCAATAACCTCATAATTTGTCTTCATTTCTATCTTCAGGATTTAATAGAGAGGGAGTTTTCTAACTAAAATCTTATAGTAGCAAGATATACAACAGCATCTTTGCCAGTTCCCACCCTTAATTAATTCATTACTTAAAAAGACAAACCCCAATGCATCGTTTATTTCTGGGACTAGAACATCATCAATCAATTCATATATAAATTCACGAGGGTTCCTCATCCATATCTACACAACAAGCTTAACTCTATATATACGTTATCGATGTTGGCTATAATTTGTAGTCATTGCAGCCAAATAAAGTTGTAGAAAGTCGTTCATTTTTCTTTTGTGTATTAAGTAACATTTCCAAAATAGAGAAGACAAAGAAGGGTCCAAACAAGGGAGGATAGGGGGCTTAGTAAAAGGCTGCAGCCAGCTGCAATCGACTCTCCTCAGATATAATGGCTTCCTCCCCATTCACACATGTGGGTTCTTTCCATCGTAATTTGAACTGGGCTTGAAATACGCCTTTGTTGGGTCATTATGATGCTTCTGCATCATAGACATACAGTATGCATATAGTCAGTCTCTGCAAAAATATTAACTCCAAAATAGGAGGATCTAATTTTACCTTTTCTACACCACAAGACTTTATTTTTCTCGTACCAGCTTTTCTCGGATAGAACTTTTTCAGGATATTCTTAGAAAGAAGTTCTGCAGTTATCCACATATTCTAGGGCTTCAAATCAGAACACAAAAATATTCGACATTTTTTTTAATTTTTAACAGCCTATGAATATCTCTGGTGACCTGCATTCCTCTAAGTCTACAAATTGATTAGAGTGCATTCTTCCTTGCAGACTCCATATACAAATTTAGCTATTAATTCTTTCTTATGAAGTTTACGCCACTTATCGATGAAGTTTGCACCACTTATCGATGAAGCTCCCAATAGATGACTTTAGCAGACCATGATCCAGTGCAGAAATTCACCGGATGTGCACTTCAAAATTGAAATTTACAAACTATGCCCTAAGAACACACTGCCATGTCTGGTGGGCTGGTGGGCTGGTGGGCTGTAGGAAAAAAAAAGTTAATTTAAACTTGCATACCTGAAAAAGTTTTAATTCTTCTTAATAGAATCTAAAGTTTTACCAACAAGAATTTTATATTTTCTTTAAAGTTTCAAGATACAACATAGAACCCAAGGCGGCACAGCAAAAATTTGGATTAGAATCAATCTGGTACTAACCATCGTATCGAATTAAAAACTCCGGTAATCAATTAGGCCGTTGTGACCCATTCCTTGAAAGTTGAACCTATTGTATACTTTCTCACCTCAACTTGCAATCTACAATACCAAAAGTGAGTGGCTCGACCAAGAACAAATAAAAATCTACATAGATTTTCTATTTATTTTAATGCGTCACCCATTTTTTGAACCTTCTGTATACTAGCTCACCTCAGCTTGCAATCTGCAATACCAAAAGTGCGTGGCTCGACCAAGAACAAATATAAATGTACATAGATTTTCTATTTATGTTAATGTGTGATGCTAAGGCAAAAGGCTATTTCTATTTCAAAGTGATCTATAAGGATGAATTGCCATGGAGAAAATTTCTAAAACAATGAATATGATCAGTTTTATAAAATTTGGATTAGAATCAATCTGGTACTAACCATCGTATCGAATTAAAAACTCCGGTAATCAATTAGGCCGTAGTGACCCAATCCTTGAAACTTTTGTATACTTTCTCACCTCAACTTGCAATCTACAATACCAGAAGCGAGTGGCTCGACCAAGAACAAATAAAAATCTACATAGATTTTCTATTTATTTTAATGTGTCACCCATTTTTTTTAACCTTCCGTATACTAGCTCACCTCAGCTTGCAATCTGCAATACTAAAAGTGCGTGGCTCGACCAAGAACAAATATAATTGTACATAGATTTTCTATTTATGTACACAAATCTCTGAAAGATTAGATGTGGAAAAAAGGCAAACCACATTCAATATTCACCCGAATAATCTATTGGTAAAGTATTTAATGGCCCGACTATAATTTTTATGTATACATAATACGTATAATAGATTGTTGGGCACGGCTACTAATTGAGATGAACATCCAAACACCTGTCCTACTTTTATTCAGACCCAAAGACCAACTTTGGATAGTTAACAAAGACTCAAATAAATGGGTGGAGAACTAATTTCAAGTTTCGATCAACCTCACTTTGCACTAGGGAATGGAGGAAGGTAAAACAAATTTAATATGATGTAAAGACTTCACATGAAAGTGATCTTCGCTTCAGAAAATCTCATGATGTTCACAGATCCACATAAAGAGGAAGAGTTTGTGTACAATGGAAGTGATTCATGGTGGAAAGACAATCCGGTGCTGCTTTAAAGTAAGTTGTCTACAAAAATATGATTTCTATAAGTGACCTACCCTATGATTTTAATAACTTTTCCACTGTCATCCTTTATGGGTGTGATAGTAAGAAGGTTCCAAAAAGGCTTCCCATACTACTTATAATTCAGCAATCATCCACAGTAACTTTGCCATGAAGCCACAGCTTCCCGAATCTTTGAAACTTCAATAGAATCTGTACCAGCAGCCTGAAGAAAGAAGCTGCAATGTAAAAGAAATAAAAAACAAGACAATCATAAGCCTTTTCTTGAACCAAGCAAATAGCTTGTGGAGTTAGAATCAAGCTTGAAAAAATCGCCGCAAAATCGGCAAAAATCGGAAAAAGCGCGATTTTTTCCTCCAGCCGATTTTTCGCGATTTTAAAAAAAAAATTGAAAGCGCGATTTTTTGGTAAAAAGCGTGAGTCGACTGAAAAAAGTGCCCAGGTAGGCAACCCGTGGCTTAGAAAAGGGAAAACTTGTTTTTTTTTTCTCATTTGGCAAATGAGCTTGTTGGAAGTGGAGGAGAAGGGCTTGAGGAGACCACCAACACCTTTGGAGGCTTTCAAACACCATTTAGCATCTCAACCAAGGATTTTTGTGGAGCAAGTGTTGAAGGTATGTGCATTTTATCCATTGTTTTTCTATCTTTTGCCATGGACTGTTTGAAAGATTTTTTGCATATTTGTTTTACTATTTCATTGCATATTTCTTGTCTATTTCTTTGCTATTTGTTTTTACTATTTTGCCATTGATTTCCATGCCCCAAAAAATGAAAAACAGTCGCAATGTAAATGGGGGTTTTAAAAAATTAGAATGGAAAATAGCATGCTTGTTTTTTTACTTCTTAGCCACCCTCTTCTTCTTATCTTTCATGGCTTAAAATCTAAATTTAGAGGTATGATTTTTTAAGTTAGAATGTTGCTATTATTTTCCAATGGAGTTTAATGTAATCTTTTTTTGTTTTTGTGCCCTAGGGTTGCATTTGAGTTGAAGGCTTGAAGCATTCCAAATTTCCAATTGCAAAAATGCCAAAGACATTGGACCCATTTTGGCAGTATGGTGAGCCCGAGGATGGCAACAATAGGCAAAATTTGAGTTGCAAATTATGTGGGCGTCACATGGCGGGAGGGGTTAACAGGTTGAAATACCATTTAGTCAAACTACCTGGCCATGATGTTGGCCTTTGTACTGCAGTGACCCCAGAAATCATGAGATCTGTCCATGAAGCCATCCATGAAAAAATGAGAAAGAAGGATGAGATCGCTGCAAACAAAGCTGATCTTGTAGCTTTTGGCCAAGCAAGAAGTGTAGGTGCATCTCTATCTAACACTATCAGTAAGGGTAGTGGGAGGGGTTCCACAGCTTCACCTCTTGGGAGGGTGGGGCTCGCATCCCATTTTGTTGGACCAGGATCACAACCTTCTATCATGTCAATTATAAAGAAATCGAAAAAGGTAGAAGCAGACAGGGTAATAGGAAGGTGTCTTTACTGGAGTCACATACCTCTCAGCATTGTTAAAGACAATCCATTTTGGCAGCTGATGTGTGATTCCATTGCAGTAGTTGGCCCAGGGTATAAAAGTACCACCTTTGAGGAGTTGCGGGGCCCAATCCTTCAAGCAAAAAAGATGGACATCGCTGCTAGGTTGGCAGAGTTCAGGCAGTCATGAGAGAGCACTGGATGCACAGTCATGTCAGATGGGTGGACAGACGGTAAGGGTAGAAGCCTTATCAACTTCTTGGTACATTGTCCTAGAGGTACCATGTTTGTGAAATCAGTTGATGCATCGGCACATGTAAAAGATGCGGCACTTTTATGTGAGTTGATGGATGGGTTCATACAGGATATTGGGGCGCACAATGTTGTGCAAGTTATTTAAGATAATGCAGCTAATTATGTGGTTGCTGGCAGGATGCTTATGGATAGATATCCCTCTTTGTTTTGGACTCCATGCGCTGCTCATTGCATTGATTTGATGATGGAGGATATGGGGAAAATTCCCTTTATCAAAGTGGTGATTGATCAAGCTAGGGCCATCCCTAAGTTCATTTACAACCATGGTTTTGTTCTTAGTCTCATGAGGAGGCACACCAAAAACAAGGAGTTGAAGCGTCCTGTAATCACGCGTTTTGCCACCACATTTATTACTCTTCAGTCTTTGCTTCAATGTCAGTTTGAGTTGAAGCAAATGTTTGTTTGTGATGAGTGGCATGATTGTGCTTACAGCAAGAAAGAGGATGGGAAAACCATTGCCAAGCTGGTGTACACTGATACCTTCTAGGAAGGAATGGAGGAAGTGTGCTCGGTTAGTGAACCTTTAGTGAGGGTTCTGGGACTTGTTTGTAGACACTGAGAGGGGGGGTGAATCAGTGTAAAGCAATTTTTAAACCTTTTCTTTGCATGTCATGATTAACTACCAGTTCATCATTCCATTATTCTATCCATCTCATAATCATATCATACATGTCTTTCATATCATCATTCACATAGCATAAGCATTTAGATCATCAGGAACCATAACACAAAAGAACACAACACAATATAATTTTGTAATCTTTTTGTATTATTTTTGGTCCGACTACAACCGTTACGTAAAATCAGCACCTACTGATATGAAGAACACCTACTCTGCATCCAAGACCTTGCCTGGTTTTCTTATACCCTGCTAAGAAGGGTTTGAGGTATCCTAACCTCAAAAGCAAGTCAAGCTTGCATTTACAATTAAAGTTCACTGTCATATCAACATCATCTGTTTCTTCAATCTATTTTGCTGCTGGTCAATACTGCTAATCATCTGCTCAACTCTCTCATCAATACTGCTGCAACACACTTCTCAATCTTCGTTGTTCATCAACACCAGCTCTTCAGTCATCTTGTTCATTTGCTCACTGCTGCTCAACAACCTCTGTACTCTAGTCACTGTCAAATCATCAAGGTCTGCTCAACAATTTCTGCTTTGCTCATCAACCATGTCAACATTGCTGGTCGAGTTGATCAGTCTCCACTCATCAACCATGTCAAAACTGCCCATCAATACTGCTGCCCAATTTCTGTCAATCTGCTCATCATTCTCTGCTACTAATCGATACAGCTGATCGTCTACTCATCAGGGGTACGAGTCATCATCATACATTTCATCATCAAAGCATCTCATGTCAATGACCTTTGACTTTCTGCTGTAAGAGTTGTTCTATATTCTCTTACTGTTGCTGCCTTAAGCACAGTATGCTCATGCCCAAATGCTTCACTACTGTTGTAACCTTCGGAACACTGGATCTTTTCAATACTTCAAATTCTGCTTCAAGCCTTTCTCTTCCAAGCTTGAGATAGCTGGAGTATGATGTAACAGGATCAACACTTACAAGGAGAACTTGGATTGTTTAGTCATAGTTGAAAGAGGCAACAATACAATTGTCAAACATCAAAACTTTAACTAAACAGTAATTAGTCATTAAGGTCAATATAATTTATCACTGTTCATGAGAAATACTTCTTGCACATTCACTATGGTTAAGGCATCATCCAAGTATCAACATGTCATATGCACATTCAAGGGACTATCAGATATGGAAGTGTTTATATATATACTCGGTAGACACACCATAGAACCCACTATGTCCTCAACTGCTTAGACAACTTGAAACACAGTAAATGGGCTAGGAAGGTAGCCTGAATCCTGTATCAGCTTGTTTCTCCCAAAGTCTTCAAACATTTACCCACACAAGCAACTTTGCAGCAGTAGATAGGAAGCTCAAAATTGGAATGATCAATCATCAAGTTGTATTGCATAGCATAGGGTATGCATCACGGTGTACAAGACATCATCCTCATACATAGTCATATCATGCATCAAATGATCATATTAGTGAACTGAACCACTGCATATTTACCACTGTTTATACTCACTTGGTTGCGTATCATACCATCACTGTTTGCCCGCATCATACAGTAGTATTACATTACTGTATACTGAATATTTTATGCATACCACATCACTGTCATTGTTTCACTACTGTTAAATGAAACATGCCACTATCATCATCTATGCTACTGTCAAGGTGGTTGTGCATGTATCAATACCGTCTTCACAAGCACATACCACTGAAAACCACAGTTGGACAGTCGAAAAAATACACAGTGGACAGTCCAAAATTGCACAGCAAACACTCTGAAATTGCACAGTTAGTCAGTCCCAAAATTGCACACTTAGATAGTAGAAAAATCAGAGATAAAGATTGTAACCTTCAATGTGCTGCTCTCCTTGAAAATCAGAGTGTGCTGCCTCAATAATCAGTCCTTAAGACTGTCCAAAAACATAATTTAACCAATCTTTCAAAAACAACCTCTAAACAGTTCATAAAGTGTATAGACAGTCCTCAAATCCAGTCAAGCTGTTGCCTTCAAATCTGTGCAAGACCTAGCAAAACGTGCCATAGACTTGTCATTCAGTAAGCTTTTCAACTCTGCTCTTAGTCCTTGCAAAACAAAGAATCAAACCTTTCACTCTTCAAGAGATTGCATCTCAGAACTTTGAATGAACAAGCAAAACTTGTTCCACTAAAATTTCTGCTCCTCTTTTGTATTCTGTAGCTGTCCTTGATTGTTCTCCTATTAGCCCAAGGTTAGAGCAAGATTCACTTCAAATAATTTTAACTGGAGATCAAAGCAAGAAGATTAACTCAAAAGCTTTCCTGTCTTCATACTGTTGGTAATTCAGTCATTAACCTTGTCTTTCTTTTACAGCTTGTAGAAATCAGAGATAGACATAGCCTCTGTTGTCTATGTTGGCTTCAATATCATAGCCTTTGGGAGGAATGAAGATACACAAGTCTTCAAGAGAGTAGTGCTGTGATTATTTGTGAGTATAAGATGCTCATATGGTTGTCTCAATGATACACGAAATTTAGAGAGGAATACTTCATATGGCTGCCCAAAAATCAGAGATGGAACCTCCTGCTGCTACCACCAAATTTTTACCACAGACATCCACAAAAATAAGGGCTGTGTTTTTCTGCGTTTTTCAACAGTGGACTGCTCCTGCGTTTTCCATAGTCTGCCATCCGAAATTTGCCTCAGAAAAAGACCTCAGAGCTCATCCGAAATTATCAACAAAAAAAAATCAGACTTCAAAAAATTGTCTGCTGCTGTGTTTTACACAGACTGCTCCTGCATTTTCCTCAGTGGACTGCTCCTCCGAAATTTGCCTCAGTCAAACCTCCGAAATTGCAGAGCTAATTCGAAAATTTTGTCACATCAAAAATGAATTTTTGATGGGGTATTTATACTAAATCTCCTCCATATTTTACTGAGCCGACTTGTATTTAATTTTTATTTTTAATGGGGCCGACATACTATAAAAATATTTTATTTATTTTTAATAAAACTTTGACTGAGCCGACTTTGTGTTTGACTGAGCCGACTTATAATTTTTGTTGGGTCGACTTCAAAAGTTAATATCTCATCAACCATGAGGAACCACGTGACGTGCCACCTACCGTTGGAAAGGACATGACGAGGGCTATCATCTTATGAGGGTCTTGCTTGCATTGACAAGATCCTTTACTCATATTTTCTTCAATTTGTGCAGGCCATCATGAAATGACTTGAATTCTTCTTGATGGCTTCTTCACGAACTTTATGGTATAAAGAGCTTCATGCAGGGTCATGGCCATCCATCATATAAATGGGTGCAATATATTCCTTATGCACTTAAGACCATCTTCAAGAAATATCATCTCCATCAAGGCTCATCATGCCATCTAACCATATCAATTGCCAGTAGTGGGCTCCATGACCTTTGCAAGGTCATCAGGGTCTTCATCAAGGGTTCCAAGACTTCATGGGCTTCTCCATTGTCTACCAAGGCTTCAGGATCATCTCTAGGGTCTTCAGCATCATCAACAGGGCTTCTTCAAGAGCTTCAACAAAGTGGTGACATCGATGACATCAAGACCATGTTGGCATCAATGACAATTTCATCAACATTGTTGATGGTGATAAGCCTGCAATGGGCTATTTATATGAGGCCATGGATAGGGCCAAAGAGACCATTCGGAATTTCTATGTGGGAAAGGGTACCCCAGGGCATGACAGGCACATGTTGTTATGGGAGTTGATTGATACTTGATGGACTGGGATGCTTCATCAACCCATTCATGCAGCAGAACTCTTCCTCAACCCCGCATTTGCCTACAAATGCAATTTTGATTTTGATGGTGATGTTTTGGAGGGGCTTTTCACTTGTATTCAGAGGATGATACTTGATTATGACACTCACAATGCACTCAATCGCGAGATAGAGGTGTATCGAGATGGTACTGGATTATTTGGCTTTGCTGATGCTATTCATGACAGGACCGTATTCATGCTAGGTAAATTATTAACTTATTAGACCGTTTTAACTTTTAACTTTTAAGTTTTCACCTTTATTTGAAAGAGGAATTATGATTTATTTATATTTATTTCTTGTTTGAACTTTGGTGACATGTAGCCACTTGGTGGCGAACCTATGGTTTGAGAACACCGAATTTACGGAAATTT
>LPNX010373838.1:303881-335626 GCA_001517045.1 Pseudotsuga menziesii
AGCACTATCATGGAACATTAGAGAATATCAATATTTGGGATATTACAATGGTACCAGAGCATGTTCCTGGCCAGCTGTGGGCATGCAAAAGTGTAAATTAATTCAGAAAACCCATACAACATTACTTACTAGAGACAGAGGTTTAGAAACAGTGATAGAGGAGAAAAGGAGTTAGAGGACATAGAGTTCGGGGACAAAGAGTATCAGTTCGGAAAGGGAAAAGAAACAATGGTTGATGATCATAAAACAACTTTCAATAGTCTCATATCAGCCATAAAAGAACTCACTACTGGGCAAAAAGAAATGATGAGTACCTTCAGGCAAATGACAGAGAAAAATGGGCCCACCCCACACAGTCCCTTGTTTCCCAATAGTGATAGGGTATCCACCAGTAGTAGTGGGGAGCACTTACATACCAACATGCAGAGCCATCCCCATATATATAACAAGCGTTCTCGACCTACCATGCCTCGATTCTTAGATAGTCTAGCTAGAGTGCCTCTCACTCAAGTAGAACCAGAAGAATCCATGAGTGCCTATCTGAGAGAGTATAGAGCTTTAGGAGATGACTTCCATTCCGCCATGACCTTCACTAACTTCTGCCACTTTAAAAGTAAGAACAAACCCAGAGCTTACAATAGGCCATTCACCCAAAACTATGAGTTACAGCACACCGTAGGGACATTGACTATCCCTACCTTTGAGGGTACTCAGGGTGGCCCAGCCCTGAATTGGGTGCAGAAGTTGGATACATACTCCCAGCTCAACCCCATGATTGAGACAGATGCCATTAAATTGGCTACTTTGCATTTGGATGGAGAATCCCATGAGTGGTGGTACCATGGGTTAGTGACACTGGGTCACAATACCATCACATCGTACCCAGATTTTACACAGAGGCTCATTGAGCAGTTTGATCGAAAGGACCTTGAGGTACACTTTAGAGAGCTGGCACAGCTCAAGCAGACAGATAGTGCAGATGCATTTATTTCAGAGTTTCAGAGGATAGCAGTACATGATGAGGATGTGCATGAGGAGATAGCATTAGAGCCATCTTGTGAGTCTAGCGACACAAGCACATTCGCTAGTCGAATTGTGGACGAGCTGTGTGATGAGTTGGTACACTCTTCATCACCTACAGCAGGGGCCCAGACAATTATGACAAGCAAAATACATGAGGTACAAGGAAATGAGCACAACAGTCGAGACAGTGAGCAGTCACACATGGAGGTTAGGGAGAGTTTATACAGTCATGAGATAGAGCTTCCAGATGATAGTCACCGAAAGAAGATTGAACGTGTTAAAGAAAGCATTCTAGCAATGAAAGAGAGGACCAAGATACTTCGAAACACCATGTTACAGCGAGATGTTGAGCTTACAACTCTTCGAGTTGTATGTGCCGAGTCAGCGGTCAGGCTTTCTAGTATTGAAGAGCAGTTGGATTACTTGATGGGGCAACAGAAGAAACATACTAATGCATTTCAAAAGAGTCTTCTTCAAGAGTACAAAGATGAGGCTTGCGGTAGCTTGAGTCCACATCTGCATAATGGCGGATGGTTTTTACAGGTTGGCCAGGATCGAGAAATTGGAAAGCAGTATATGAGCATTTCAGTTGAAATCAGAAGGACAGAATGTCAGCTTGGTAAGATTATTCCTTGTGATGGTGCTTATGGACAAGGTCCTTTTCAAGGGTTGGATTGGAGAGAGATTAAGAGTTGGTATCCTATTGAGTGGGCGATTCTTGAGAAGACATTCCTAGCCAAGGGTATAGTCCCACAAGAGCCTTCAGATATTTGGTATGAAATATGCACAAGTTTTGCATTGGGATCCAGGTGGGAGACCTTATGAGGGGTGGATATAGTGTTTACTGATGGCGTTACTTGGGAGTCTAAAGGATGCTCCTTGTGTCGATGCTACGCAGGGTAGCAGTGGATGCATTTTGACCTCTGTAATTCTCAGATTGATTTGGGACCCTAGAATGACAGTGATTGACAGTTTAGTGATTGCTGGAGGATGCTTTCAGGAGGTCTCTTTTGATGGTTCCTTGTTTACACTGTGGTTAGTCACTCTACTTATAGGAGGCTTCCATGGGACATTTTGTAATGGTACCGTACAGTGCAGTGCTTTGAGCAGAGGGTGCTACAAATCTCCTAGGATAATTTGGGCCCCTAGGATCATCCCCGAATTCAATTGGTTCAGTTGATTGATTATGGATTTGTGTTGGCATTGCTTGAGGACAAGCAATCTTTGGCAAGGGAGGACTGTAATGTTCCGTTTTGATAAAAAGGGAATAACTTAGGACTAATAGCACTAGGAGCAAAAAGGTACATCAATTTAGTATTATTAAGTCATCGGTGTAGTAAAAAGGCCATCAGAGTTCATATCGTAAAGCATGCGGAGCATGTAAGCCTTAATTCTTCAGTGTTAAAGTCAACATGAAATTAGAATTGCATGCATGCAAAAGTGAAGCGTAAACCCTAAAAGTGACATGCAAACCCTAAAAGTACATGCTATTCTATTTAAGAAGGGTTATTGGACCAAAGAGAATATCTATTGTTATTGTTGATTGATTTTGGAGTTTCGAGCAGCATGCAGCCGCGGCAGTTGGGGTTGGAGATGGTGTCTTCAGCTAGCGAGGGTTCGGCAATGAGATATCTGCCCTAGTCTCTTATTGGGATAGATCATCCAGGTTTATCCATTGCATCCATCATATACTACAGTATTCGGAGATCCAGCACATTCCGAAGGTTTATTAGCAGATCCACGTTTTGCAGCCGCAAATAGCAGGGAAAACACAGAAGGATTCACTGGGACCACAAAACCCAGTCTTTCCTCGACATGTCAGCTTCCTCTTTCTCAGCAGGCCTATCCCTACGGTATGCAGTGATTATCAGCCATCAGTTTGCTCACCTGGAACAACTATTATCCAAACAGATCAGTTGGGGGCGTGAGCAGCAGAATTGCCAATCAATTCGCTAGGGCACTTAGAGGTAGCCAAACCTCCACGTGTGCGAATCCATCTCTCCGACATCAGTAGATGGACAAGCTCAGAAAGTTTCATCCCGAATGGACCTCTCCTCCTACAAAAACGTCACCTTCAGTCTGGAGGGTGCTTACAGTACTGCGGGGTGGTAACACTGAAGGAAAAGAGCATTATTAGACCACCCATTCGGATCCTTATGCATGCAGCTATCTCTGGAGTGATTATCAGCCAGAATATCAGTGGTAAGTGTTAATTTCTCTCTGCAAAACCCTAACCCTAATTCAACTATATTTTAGGGCATTTTTGCATGGCAAGTTTACATGCACAATTATTTTGCAAATCTGTATGAAATTGAGTGTGCAAGTCAGCACTATCATAGAACAATAGAGAATATCAATATTTGGGATATTACATAGGTGGCCGTGAAGGTTGTCCGGATGAGCCTGGGGTGGAACTAGATGCTCCAACTGCTCGAGTATATAATGTGGAAGAGAGGGAGTCCAATGTCAGATGTCTCCTCCCAATCCCAATTGTATGACTCTATGGAGGTAGTGGCACTAGAATTGGTTAGCGCTACACCAGAATATCAACCTCCTCTCAATGTCTTAATCCTCTAGAAGTGGAACATCAACATCCTCCTATGCCCCATCCGACGATGACAGATCTGCATGAGAATCCTCCTCTTCCTCCAAGGATTTAGATGCCTCCTCCAACACAGAATCCTCCGTCTCCACCCTCCATTTGTTGGTAGTGTCAATGTCATCCAATGAAATAGCATCTGAATTGGGTACTTTATCAATTTGCTTCACCTGCAACCTTAGATTGTAGTAGACATGAACCATGTCATTAAGGCGTTCAAAAAGCAACCTGCATTTGTATGAGATCCATAGTTAGGGGGTGATAAATGAAGATAAATTCAAATTCAAAATTGTAATAAATTATATTTAAAATTATAAATATTGTAAATTTAAATTTTCATTGTTTAATATTTTTAAATTCTAACCTTCTGCACTTCTTGGAGTGTATCTTCTCAAAGACACTCCAATTGTGTTGCCCCATAGGTTAATCCTATACAAGATGGAAGAGGGAACAAGCAACCAAAGCCGTGACCTATGAATACCCTAACCCCCAAAAGATGGATTGTAGTCACACCAGTTAGAATATCCTTTGCTTTATGCCACTGAATCCCAAGTGACAAAGGGGGAGACCCAAATCTATCATGAAAGGACATACCTAAAGCAAGTCACCAGATCAAACCCTAAAGGAGAATATGTAAGGTGAATGCTTGAAAACCTAGATTTAAGGGATAAGCCACAAATTAAGGAATACTTAAGTAGAGTTGGTTAAGGATGTTGGTAATGTTACTCAAGCAAGATAATGCGGTGACTTATGGAATAGACAATAAAATCTAGGATGAGCGTGTTTGTTCAAACAATCAAACCTGAGGCCCTAGGGGATTTAAACAAAAATGTGGAAATTCCCCAAGGTGAGGTTGAATCGAAGAATTAAGGCTTTCAACACACTCACTTGGATGAAAGATTCAACAATATGACAAAATCCAAGCAAAAACAGAAAAAGACACAGAGAACTGGTTTCCAAACTAAGAGGGACGCTTTCTCTGCCAAGGATCAATGCCTGGGGATGGGAAAATGGAGTCCAATGCTAACGACTAGTAGGGAGAGAGAAATTTTTGGTATGTCCAACAAAACCCAAATCGCCAAATTTGCAAATTCCCAGTGCAAATTGGTCTAGTGTTTTTTCCTACTTTTTAAGGGTGGTTTTTTCAGTAAAAATGGTGATGGACAATGCATGAAAAATTAAAATGCAGAGAACTAACCTGAGAGACGTACCTAAATTTGATAGATAAGCTCTTGAATGATGAAGAATGTCTCCTTTCAAATCAAATGAAGTTTCGGACAAGAATTCAATGATTTGAAGTTGTGCTCAGTGACCCTAGCGCCCCCTTCTACCTACCACGCAAAAATAAAACAATTGGCACAACAAATGAAACAAGATCTACGAGATAAAGAAAGTACAGGGATAAGAAATCATAAAGTAGTAACTACTCCTTGATAAACCAAACCAAGTTTCGACAATAGAGTGAGTCTCCCCACCAATGCGCCTCCCTCAGAATCGCCTCCTTCAACCTATAAATTAACGGGTACAAGAAAAAGGTACAAAAACTATGCCAGATTTATCTCAATGTAGAAGAAATACAATACCAATCATTATCACATTCATCTATCTATCAAAAAACAAGTGTCGAATCCCAGAAAAACCTCTTTATTCAATGTTCCAATACCAAAGCTCATGCTTCACAATGGAGGGGGTCTTGTCTTTATATAGCTTTTGAGAGACGCAAACCCTAATTCACTTTTCTAGCCAACGATTGAGATTATAACATCATCAACGATGGAAATCAACTTTACAAGTAACAACACATTGACTAGATAAAGGGGGGGCGCACTTTTGCCCAATAACACCTTGTTTAAGTCAAAATAAAATATAACATAAGATGTGGTCATGATAATACATCAAAAGGGGGTCACTAAGGGCTTACATCAAAAGGAGGTCACTAAGGGATTGATTCACCCTAGGCCCCATTACAACCTCATATCATAAGATATAACAATATAATACATCAATTGACCAATTTGAGGGGCACCCCTTGGGGGACATCCTCACAGGATAAGCCAAGAGAAAATAATCCCGAACCAAATGCTGAGTGAAACTATTAAAGAACTGTCTGGGGAACCTTAAAACATCATCTGAGTGAATTCCCTACTATTTCATTGACTTCCCTAACCAAATCGATTTTTTCAGTAACTTCCTAGTTAATTTTTTGATGGCACAATCTCTGAAAATCATAAAACAATATATCTTCATTTCAGCTAAGAACTAGGGAAGACTGACTATACTGGAGGATCTGGAGACATAGAAGAATGGTATAAGCGACTATTCACACCCCCTAGAACACTGCAATGCTCTAGGAGAAACAAAATCACTGCCATAATAATAAAATATGGCCAATAATAAAGTGATAATAATCACTGAATCGTGCAATTTGAGGCCAAACTATGAAAACTGACACTACAGTATTGGTCCTAGGCATGTCTAGAGCAAATATAAGCATTGTTGTTTTTTGAGTCACTGCCTAGGGAATCGTGTTTAACTTGGTCAATTGGGTTGACTAGGTCAAAGTACCCAAACTAAAGGTGATATGATGTATGGATATGATCCTGCATGTATCCAAGGTGAGAAATGCTCCAATGGTGTATATCAAAACCCAACTTTAGTCATGTTATTCAAAATCATGGTGACAATAATAATAATAAGTAAGATATACCTATGCCTTTGAAAGATCATTGAGCCTTCTGGAAGTCTCTTGTGCATGCCATGTGTTACCAACTTTTTTGTACCATAGTTGGGTTACCTGAGGAGCCGCCGGTTGACAGACTTGTTCAAAGTCTGATTCCAGTGTATCAGTTGATCCGTCTGCTTGTCTAGCCAATATTGGCTAGTCACTTTTTTATTTGAATAATTTTGACCATGGCTCTGCGGGGTTTGTAGTAAAATGTGCTAATAGGATATTTTTGAGTGGTTCGGTCTCCTAAGACGTAGAATCGCAAATAGGGTATTCCAGGGAGTTTTTTGCCCCTGACAATTATGCTTTGCCTTCAGCCGAGTATAATTGACGAGGTTTTCTCCCGCTTCCTCCAAAGCTAGAATGTCCGATGTTGAATTATGGGCCTTGGGGGGTTATTAGAGCCCAACTGAGTGTTATAAGCCTACTAGACATTATTTAGATAGATCATGGTCATGTCCCAAGTCATCTGGACATATAAAAAAAATTCGAAAAAATCTTTTTCGAACAGTGAAAAATTATTATTTTTTTAATTACTTTTCGTAAGTTTTTTGGGTTAATTTTTCCATAAATTAAATGGAAAAAACCCGTTCGTGATTCAGACTCAGAATTCAGTGATTGAAGGCTCTAACCTTAAGCCAAAAATCATTCTTGATTAGCCAGCCAGTGACAGTCAGCTTTCAAATCAACAATCAGACACATAATGCATTTTTACTCAAAAAAGTCAGTTTTGAGTAAAAAAATGATTTTTATTAAAAAAAAAATGATTATTTTGGAGAAAACTAAAACTCTCCAAATTAATCCAAATTCAGTGAAATAAAAGGATAAATAACATCTCATGGAGCACTTATGATGATTGGAGTTATCATAACTCAGCTCCAGTCATCATTAAGAGAGCAATTAATTTATTATCAGTTAGTAGACATGTCATCTCCAGCTAGAGATGAGATGGAGAGCACTCATTGGTTCGGTGATTTGATCAAGGTGAAGACTAAAGCTTGCACCATCAGTGGGCTTCCCAAACCTAATGGAGGCTCCAGCCAGACCTAAGGATGAGCTTACCTACATCACACGTGTGGCCTCATCCTTGGCTTGTTTTAAGTGCACAGGTTTGGAGTGGGGGCGCCTTGCCTGGGTGGAGGCCTCCCCTCACTCCCGGTTCTCCGGTTTAGGTCTAAACTCTTTGTTAGGTGGCTAAGCTAGTTAGGGTTGGTTTTTTGGTTTTAGGGTTTTAGCACTCTCTCATTTGTTAAAATAGAGGCTCTTTCAGCTCTCTTGGATGGAGATTTTGGGTATGAACACTCTGCCAAAATTATTATAATATTTGTTTAAAGATTGGAATAAAGTTGTGACTTTGGAGGTCTATGTATGAGCTATTGGAATTGTGGATTCACACCGTCTTTTGGTGATATCTCTCTTACCCTTCTCTTTTTCAATTATTAAATCATTATTCAATATATACTCTTGAAGGGCTAACAATCTAGTTTATGAGTATTTTGTTCGGATTTAATTTTGTTTTCAAGGGTTTTGCAGCAATCATCAAAGGTGAAGGACAAGTTAAAGATCAAGCTCTTCTTCATGAATCAGTGGTTATTTTCATCTAATTCCTTCGTTTTGCAGGTTCTCCTAAGCACTTCTCAATCCAAGAAAGAAATACAACAGTCAGGGTTTCTCCTTCCTTCCATCAACAAAGATTAAACAATACACCTGGTTACTTTGATTGCTACAAGTGGATCTCTATTTTCAAGGTTCTATCTTACCTCTTTTCCACTTTTGTAGAAGTTATCAAGTCATTTAAATCTTTATTTTAAGCTTGCTTGGCTTCTACTAAGTTAGATCTAGGCTTTCTAGCCTTAGATCTACTTTTTCAAAGCTAGATCCATCTTTCTAAAGGTCCATTTTTAAAGATCTAGTTTCATTTCTTTTTAAATCCAGCTTTTTTTTTGTCTTGGAAAACGTGCACGAGTTTTCTCAAAAAACGTGCAAATTTTCCTTTTTTGGGCTTGCTGGTTTTTTGTATTTTTCATTAATTCTAAATTCTGGAAATTCATTAAAAAATCAGAAAATTTTCAAAAATTTTCAAAAATTTTATTTTTTTTTATTGACTTTTTCTCGAAAAGTGTGCCATTTCAAGCTCGCTGTTTTTTGGGCTGATTTTTTACTTTTTTTTGTTAATTCTAAATTCTGGAAATTCATTAAAAAATCAGAAAATTTTTCAAAATTTTTCATTTTTTTTTACTTTTTCTCGAAAAGTGTGCAATTTTGTACTTGATATTTTTTTTACTAATTTTATGCTATTTTCCAGATTCTGGAAATTAGCCTAAAATGTTAAAAAATCTTTAATTTTAAATTCTCAAAAAATCCCAAGTCGTTTTGCCAAAAATCATGCATTTTACATAAAAAACGGTGAGCTTGCCTAATCCTTTCCAAGTTTTGATTTTGGGTCTCATTCCATTGTTTTGATCTCCTGTTTCATCTCATAAGGCACTTGTCTTCTCATCCACTTAATTTTTTCGAATCACAGATTAAATTTGGTTTCCTAACATTCTCACTAGTCCTTGTTTAGAGCTCTTATCCACAGGTGAACCAAAAGCGAAACCAAACAAGAAAGAGCAAGCAGAGCTAGATCCAAAGCCAAAAAAGAAGTCATTCTCCTTTGTACAAACTCATAAGAGTTTTTCATTTTTACTTAAGTTACTTCTCAAAGTCCTGACAAGAATTAAGTTCCAAAGGCATTTGTAATTCATTAATAAA
Source organism: Pseudotsuga menziesii (assembly GCA_001517045.1). Classification (NCBI taxonomy): domain Eukaryota; kingdom Viridiplantae; phylum Streptophyta; class Pinopsida; order Pinales; family Pinaceae; genus Pseudotsuga; species Pseudotsuga menziesii. The sequence continues at coordinate 312,983 of LPNX010373838.1, forward strand.
ACAAGGCTAAGTGGGATAGGGCCTCCCATACTTGGTTTTTCTTCCCCATTTGGGGAACAGTGTTTTTTGTTCTTAGCTTAGATTTATTTCGAGTACTTAGAGTAGTTTCATTTTTCTTGCAAAGTAGATACTAATTGTTAGATTAGCCCATTTTGTTTCATTAACTAGGTTGATTACTTCATCTTTTAATTTTTTGTATCTTTCATAAGTAATTCAGCTGTTTAAAGTAGAAATCTCTTGAATCTCACTTTGTAGATCAAGAGTGCTCTCTATCGAAGAGTCGTATTTTCATTGTTTAATAAGTTAATCAATTAATCTTGAAAGTCTCTTGAACTTGCCGTAATCCAAGTCAAGAGCACTCTCTATCGGAGAGCATTCCCACTGCATATCCTTGCATCAAGCATATAGATTAGCTAAGTCTCTTGAACCACTGTCATAAGACGAGTTCAAGAGCGCTCTCTGTCGAAGAGTTTTAATTAATTAACTTAATAAAATTCGCAACTCACATCCCTTTAATTAATTAACCCCCTTCCCTCTTTGTCGAAGTATGCTCTGACCGATCTTCGATCGGAATACCCAGAAACGGCATTGGATCTCTAAACCCCATAAGAGGAACTTAACTAAAACTTTTCCCCATAACCAACGCACCGGCGTTGTTCGATAAATACCGAGGCATGTGGGAAAATTCCAAGTGTGGGCGTCAGGCTACCTAATCTGGGCACTGGTAGTTAAGTTATTGAACACTTACCTTTGACCCCAGACAGGTCCGTCGTGTCTTCGAACGGAGCCACTGAAGGTATTACCGGTTAGGACATCCAGCCACCACAAGTGAAGATCACAAACAAAAAACTCTTAAAATCTACCAAGAGCACTTGCAAAACCTAATACTCACTAGCTTAATTCCTAGACTTTATTTCACGCGCTTATTTGACTCCATAAGGCACTGGTCCTTTGTTATATTTGATTAATTTTCTATCTTGATCAACTGTCTATGGTCCATTTCAATTGATTATATTTGAATGCTTAAGTTATAAGTCTGGAATCTTTGCTTATATGTGTGATCTCTTGTTAGCAATGTGGATTGCTTTAATTAATCATCATCCCCTTAATATTAATCATTTTAAATCACAATAACTCCTAAACAACACCCATCCGCATCCAAAACATCCAAAACTTAACTTAAACATTGAGCCATAGAAAACTCTTTGTTAGGGACTACCCCCCTTGGCTTCGTTAGGAGTTAGCCTAAACGAAGGAGCTAGGAGTAGGTGACAGTACCTCGCTCTGTGCTTGCCCCCAAGGTCACACCTCTCCCACTTTCTCAAGTGAAGAGACAGCTTTCGGAAGATTTCTGCTGCTGGTGTGCAATCGGCGGACAACACCATGCTTACAAAGTTTAAACAAGTTGCTAGCGCTGGGTGGAGGTGGAAAAACAAAGCTAAGGTAAAAGGGAATGAATCATAACTGACTTTGACCATGTGATCTTTGTGAATGATAACCAATACACTCAACCAAAATGACATATGCATGACAGATAGTAATACATGATAGCAGTGTCTCACACATGGATAAAGTTCTTGGGCTTGTTTCCTTCAGGATCTAGCAAGCTTCCTTTTCATTTAAACATTGGTCAACCTTCAAAGGCAAGTGCTCTGGAAGCCTTCTAGGCTCTAGCACTAACAAAGACACAACCTTTGCAGGCTAGTCTCGCCCTGTTGCCCTGTAGGAGAAAATGAGCCGAACACTATACAAAGAGTGGGTGCTCATCCTTTGACCATTGATCTTTTCCAATAGCTTTCACTTTCACATAAGATAGTAGCCAACCTACAAAAGCAGGTGCCCTAGAAGCCTTCTGGGTTCCAATATATGACTAAGGCCTAGCCCCACTGCCAGGGAGCATCCATAGCCCCGACAAGTTTGCCTCACCCTGTTGCCCTGTGGAGGGAAAATGAGCCTTACATTATACAAAAAATGAGTGCTCAACCCTTTGGCCACTGACTACCTTTTAAACATTTATACTTTGCATCATTTAGATATAGCATTTATGCGTTCCGATGCTTTAGTGTTTAGCAACACTATTGGGAGTACTTGTTTTGAGGACTGAAAGATAATTATTTGGTGAACCCAACCACACTGGCCCAGCCACATACTTCATAGCCAAGAACTTAGAAAACATGGAGTCTTTTATGCATAGGGGTCAATATGGGGAAAAGATCTTCAATCTCACAAGTCTCAATCAATCTAAGTCATGGGATAAAATTCAAACAATGGATGAACTGGATGGACGAGGAAAAATGACACATGGAACCAACATAGCACTAAGGTTTAACACAGTGTGTGCAGCATGGCATAAGCAACAATCTTCAACATTGAGTTCTTGATCAATCTCAACACAAATTTTAAGCATTAGTATATACTATATAATATAAGCATAGGTCACCATGATCATCGTAACAAAACAAGCCTAGGTGTCTCACAGAGCAAAAACAAACCAAGGAACCATATACCTAACTCCATTTGATAAGCCCCTCTGTAACTGTGTACCACATATGATCTGCTGCTCTACTCAAATGAACTAGGTCACCATTGAAATCCTCTCAATGGTCAAGGAAATCTCAATCCTGGCAAGGAAACACTATTAAACAAAGCTCTAAAATGGCTAATGTTGTAATGATCCATGCTAAAACCCTATGTGAATGAATAGCTCGAAAAAATAAAGAGATCAATCTGTATGCTGCATCATGGTAGACCAGTTGCAATATATATGTGATAGCAGCACTCTAATGGCAAGTTTTTGCAACTTTGGGACTCTACGACCATAGTTAGTCCACCACACATCTACAAAGAAAACAAGAATGGAAAGACAAATTACAATGTATTATATTTCTACGAAGTAAAAAAATTAGAAATGAAAGAGTAAATAATTAAGATATCAAAATTTGAAACTTTTAAACAAATTGTACCTAGCATCCTCGTGGCTCTATCCTGGACAGACATGTCATAGCCAAAAGTGCCACCTGCCATCCTAAAGATCTCCATCTGTCTAGAAATATTCGAGCGTTCAAAGGGAGTTAACACCATCCTCTGAACACACTGGAGAAAGCCATCCATGACCTCAACATCAAACTGAAATCCACAAGCATAAGAGAAAACAGGGTTGAGGTAGAGCCCTATTGAATGAATGGGACGATGCAGAGTTTTATTCCATCATTCATCAATCACACTCCTTAGTTCAGCTCATCTTGTGAATCCCGCCTCCCCCTTGTCCTCGTAGTAGCTATGGATAGCTTCCTTGGCCCTATCCATGGCCTCATACAAGTAGCCCATCACGGGCTTGTCACCATCTGGCATCAACCAAACGAAGAACCTTTACCAAAGGTTCACTAATGGCACATACCTCCTCCACTCCTGCCCAAAAATTCAGATCAAATTGCACCATTTGAGCTATGGCTTGCCCATCTTGTTTGGTGCTATAGACGCAAGAAGCCCACTTATCAGAAAGAAACATCTGCATCAACTCCATCATAACCTTGTGCATAAACTGAAGAGAAATGAAGGAAGTGGCAAATCATGTGATCACAAGGCATCATCAACTCATTGTTCCTCGTGAAACATCTAATGAGTGAAAGAACATATGTATGATTGCATATATATTTTGTCACACTCCAAGTTAAATCAATGACTTCCTTGATCCAAGGAAGTTTTCCCATGTCCTCTAGCATCAAATCAATGCAATGGGCAGCACAAGGAGTCCAATACAAGCTTTTATACCTCTCCATAAGCATCCTCCCAACAACATAATTGGCAACGTTGTCTATAATGACTTGGACAACATATTGTGGACCTCTCTTGGATAAAGATATCCAACAAATCACATAATAAGTGTGCATCTTTAACATACGGAGATGCATCGACAAATTTGATAAAAAATGTCCCCTAGGACAATTAACTAAGAAATTGATAATGGATATGCCCTTCCCATCAATCCATCCATCTGACATAACATTGCAACCGGTGGTCTCTCATGATTGCCTAAGCTCATCTAATCTCTGGATGCAATCAACCTTCTCATCAAGTAGTCCCCCTCTCAAATCATTATAGGAAGGCCCCCTATAATCTGGACCAACAGCACCGACAACTTGAAACATGGCATGATAGTAGGGGTTGTTCTTTGCGATGTTGAAGGGCACGTCACCCCGTAGAAAACATTTCGTTACAATTCTATCGACCTCTTCCTTCTCCCTTTTTTGATTATGGTTCGACCAAAAAGGTTGCCTCAACCCAAAGAAAGGCGAGGTTGAAAAAAGCATAGTGGGATTTGAGGGTCGTGTAGATGAGGAGAAGGAATGCATGCCATGGTCACCAACACCCACCCCCAAGGCACTTGTGGCTCCCATGGTTCGTGATTGTGTTCTAGATGCAATTTCATTTCTCAATTCCTCCTCCTTGTCCCTCTCCTAGCCATATCAAGAAGGGATGGGGTAATAGCAAGACAAACATCCACTTTATGCCCAGAAACTTTGGTAAGGTGGTATTTCAGGTGGCTAATTCCACCACAAATATCCTTCCCACATAGTTTGCAATTCAACCTTTGTAAATTATTAAAGTCAATTGGCTTCCCATACTCCCACATTGGATCTAATGGCTTTGTCATTGTGTCACTATTTAGTTGAAACTTGAAGTAGATAATGGAGATTAAACCTATGCCACAAAAAAAACAAAAATGAATAAAATGTTTAATGGATGTTTGGATCTTTGAAATTTTGAAAAGAATAAAATTATGAAAACATTCAAAGGAATGGAGGGTGGCCAACCTAAAACCCTATAATTGTGATGGCCATCGACCAACCAACCTAAACCCTTCACTAAATCTACATTAACCAACAAATCTCAAGCAAAAAGAAAAAAAATGAATTAATACATACCAGAATAGAAACAAAGATGTAGTAGATGGAACCCCACTCCATAAACAATCCACTAATGGCAATGGAGAAATCGTTATTCCCCTTGTTCTCTTGTAGAAAATTGCCCAAAACCGACGGACCACTTCCTCAACAATGCCAAGTGCAAAATGAACCCAAAAAACGTAGTCGTAGCCTTTTTATCTTTAAAATCGAGGTATTTTTTTAGTAGGCCGACACATTCTATCGACTCAAAATTACCATATTTATACATTCTACAAACGACGAATTGAATGATCCCACTAAATCTATCCAATACGAACCCTTCTGTTACATTTAAATGAAAAGTGTCGACTAACATGATAGAAAGGCAAGTATAATACTCTAAATGGCCCTTTTGATTTACAATTACAATTTACAAATTTATGACACAACTTTCGCCCTGGAAATGACAACATGAACATCGGAGAAATGACAAACACACTAACAAGGATTCCCTTGTGATTTTGAAACATTTATGGCAGTTACATAGCTTTGACGCATTGGCAATATGGCAAAGACTCTTCAACAATCATGCAAGCCTCATTATGGTTGGCATTCTGACTCCGAAAATTCATTTTGGTTTTGATATGCCCAAAAATAGGTTGTTATGTTTTCAACTTAAGGCCATTTGTTTCACATGAACAACAGAGAAATGACAAACACACTAACAGGGATTCCCTTGTGATTTTAAAACATTTATGGCAGTTACATAACTTTGACGCGTTGGCAATATGGAAAAGACTCTTCAACAATCGCACAAGCCTCATTATGGCTGGCAATATGACTCCGAAAATTCATTTGGTTTTGATATGCCCAAAAATAGGTTGTTATGTTTTCAACTTAAGGCCGTTTCTCATGAAAGAAGGTGTACACACTTTTATTGGTACAACGTCTTTCCAAACTTACTCAAAGTTCTTGTCATGTAACTCTGCAAAGAAATTACTTTGAAAAGGTTGAAGCATGCCAAGAGTTCCAGATCTAGGATTCTTGACAACAACATGGCTTGGTACATGGAATTGTTTTGTCGAAGTAAATCGAGGTTCTAAATAATATTTCTTGTTGGGAGATATTGAATGACATTTTTCAAGGTTTGCTAAATTTTTTGTGGCCTACTTCTTCATGAAGAAGTTAAAAATCAACAAAGCATGTCTTGAATCGAACCTCACCTCCATTTCCGCATCTCCTCCCATGGTCAACAATTCCAAGAATGTAAATACTTTCCGGACGATATTGGACAATTAAAGTGGTCCTCCTACACAAGTTTTCAACAATATGCATATTCCCTTGTTGTAGAATTCGTACCTTCAATCCAACTCACAAAGTGAACAATCTTTTTCTCTAAGGACTAACGCAGTTTTCTCAAAACAGAACATTCACAAAAAGAAAATATTATTAATGATCAATGGTGACATGGTTATCAAGACCAAGATAATCCAATGAAGAGAAGCTCTTGCTTTGCGCCATAATCACAGTAGGAATAGGGATGATGGTTCTCAAGTACTCTCACAAACAAGACATCCATTACCAATAATATGCATCAAAGAATCAACCACGAATGCCATCCAGATGAAAAATATCATATTCCAGAAGAAGTTAAGGTTTTGCAGTGTGGATGTGGCCTTTGAATAGAGTAGTCATTGTTTTAAACTCTTGTCAAAGCGCATTACAGCAAATAAATAACGCATTGAAAGACGTTTCATTTGAAACTATAGGAATATGACAAAAAAACTTGTTCAAGAAAATACTCTTCAGCTACTGCTAAAGAAAGAGGGGGGGAGAAAAGAAAGCTTGCTTTATTCCTTTGATCACATACCGATCATATAACCGAAGGAAAAAGCAAGCTAAATCTGGACGACCCCTCAGATGCTTTGAAGATAATACCCAAAATATTGACAAAACATTATCTACAATAAAATTAGAAATATTTATACCGTTACCAGAGAATTGTAGGATACCAATGGAAGTCTAAAGGCACACGAACATGAGCATTAACTTGTCAAGCAGAGTGCAGACTAACCATATGTTCAGCTATACTCTTGAAGCTATGGTGAATTATTATTATGTGTCCATTGGTTTACCAAGTTGCAAGCATTCTTGAAATGCTTGAGATTCTCAACTGAAGCATTTCAGCTACCTCTTTGATTTGCTTTGGATACGACGTTGTGCGCGAAGCTAAGACATCGAAGGTAAAGGAGTGGGGTATAGATATGTCTTATAGTTTTGTTCTCATTCATATTCATTCATCCAATAGCCTAACAGTGTAGCCATGGCAGGTAAGACTATGTCCTAGGTCCATCTATTAAGTTGAATCTAGCGAAGCATCTTTCCATCGAAGGTATGTTCTATTTATTTGCAATCATTTGTTATATTTTATATATTTTTAAGGTATTACCAAATATGTTGCACTTAGTTGGACTTTCAGGTTAGCAGGCAAAGCTTGAACATTTGAAGTGTTTATCACCATGATCTCAAGCTTGAACAGGCAAAGCTTGAACATTTCAAGCAAGCAGGAAAAGCTTGAACATTTGAGGTGTTCATCACCATGATCCAAAAGTCCATCAAGCCTTTAGTGGCCCTTCATTTTATTTTCACATGTTCAGACCCCGCAGGGTCTTTGTAATAAAATGTACTAGCATGATGACTGTTTGTAAAGAACTTGGCTTTCCTAATACTTGAGTATCAATCTGGGTTTTCCAAGGTGTTTTTTTCTTTGTTAATTATATGTTGTTCAACAAACGACTTGTAATTTTTGAGTTTTTCACCTGCTCCTCCAAAGCTAGAATGCTTGGCTTGGTGGTTAAGCCTTGGGAGGTTATTAATATATATTACCATGTTAGGCATTGTTTTCTGAGTCATATGAACATGTACTAGGCTGCCCCTAGGTTTATTTTTATTTTTCGTAAATAAAAATTTCTAGTAAAACAGGCCCCTTTTTTTGGATGTAAAAGTAAAAAAAAGTCACAAAAAGTGGTATTAGGAAGGGGATTTTGACATGTGGGTGCTTGTTTTCAAGCTTGCAGCACCCACTTTACCCCTAGATCCACATTGAGGGAATAATTCATGTTTATTTATAACCTAAAGTGACTTTCTCCCCCCACCCCCCAAAAAAAGCAAAAAGAGACATAAAAATTGAAAAATTCCGTATCCCATTATTTATGCAATGTTGCCCAAAACATATCCAAATCAAAAGAATGTGGTGGCGCTTATTTAGCAAAAGTTTGGCTAGTAAAGAGGGAGTCAAATCCCAACCTTTTTGCCATAATTCAAGGGAATGACAATTTCTGGAAAAGGGGGGTGCATTCTTCTTTTAATGATGGCTGATTATAGAATGTGAGTTATATCCTTAGTTAGTGGGGGCACTTTCCTTTTCCACTCCTCCCACTCAAGCCTCATGTCAATCCCTAATTTTCTCACTTCCTCCCATTAGGAAATGCACCCCCTCTTGCGCTCTCACTCCCATTTTGCCTTGGTTGGAGTTTGTGGGGTTGAGGCTTGCTACTGTAATGCTTATGTAATTTTTATGGTGAAAATAAATAAGGCTTTGGAGGTCAAGCTTGTGTAATGTTTTTTTGGTGTGGATGAAAGATCTATGTTTATGAATAAAGGCAACTTATGACTAGCTACTTGCACATCTTCTTCACTGAATTTGGCTTACTGTAAGGATTGTTAGCAATTTTGTAAGAAGGATTAGCTAGTTTGATTACTTTCTTAATCTTTAAGTCATGTATGTTCAAAGATATAGTTAAAACGTTTCATTAGTTTATGCGCGTTTTTACTTTGATTTCTCACTTAAATGCTTCCAGATTTAATGTGTTATGTGTAAGATGACGTGAATTGCAGGTTTCCTTGGGTTGGATTGCTGAAGAGCTTGCTTGCATCTTCACTTTTTCTTAACTTCTTTGCTGCAGATTTAATCCCTCAGTTTTCCACAAGCAAACCTTTTGGAGTTTAATCCTTTTATCTCAAGCTTCTTCTTTTTCTCCATCTCCAGTCTTGTATCTTTTTCTTAAAATTTCTAATCTTAAGTAGATCCAGACTTCATTTGTTTTGGTTAGAATCTAGTTGAACAATATAGATTATCAATCTGAAGCTAGATCTAGTTCAAAATTCCTCATTCATAAGTTATTTCATTGTTGAATTTAAAGGCTTAAATGAAAGGTTCTTTTTCTAGTTTTTAGAAGTCGCATTTGGCGATCTAAGTGCCTTTCATTGTTGAATTTAAAGGCTGAAATGAAAGTTTCTTTTTATGGTTTTTAGAAGTCACATTTGGCAATCTAAGTGCTTTTCATTGACTGCCCCAAAAGGACAAGCAAAGACCCTAAGAAGGCAAGCTTTATAGCTTGTCTTGCTTAGTTAAATTTATGGAAGTTTTAACTTCCTCGGAAAGTACGGGTCCTCATTTTTATGGGTTCGATGAAAACCAACTACTCTCTCATCTGGGCACAGAAACGGATTTGCTTATTTTTGTCAGACTGTCATTTCCAGGAGTTTCTTTATGATAGCCAAAAATGACTGGAACTTACTGATAAAGTTATTAGCTACACCCGCTGGAGTAGGTAGAAATACCAACACCAACACTCTAGGAAAGGATAAAGGATAGGCAGAAAAGGAAAGAGAGGCAACAATGCTAGGGCGATTCTAACAACGGAAAGAAAAGGAAGGGGGTAGTGCTGGTATGGTGTTAGCAAAGGCATGAGGCTACATACACAGGAAAATCAATAACTGGAGCATGAGAGAGAGGTAACATAAACAGATCCAAGGTGTGATGTCCACAAAGGAGGTTACATATGCTAATCTTGGATTCTCACAGTCGGAGGTGCCATGCTCTAGTCAAGGACATAGTGTGAGTCCCATGTGATAGATGATAATATAGAGAGCACGAGCATAGAGATTACCCATAGCTGTAAGTGATTTTGAGATATAGGTTAGAGGTTCTAGGCCCTTCTTAAGATTTGACCTCATATTGGAACGTGAGTTGTTCCATCTGTAGAGAAAGCTAAGCGCATTGAGTGCATAAACACTTGGATCGCCACCTGGATTGACACCTACCTGGCATCAAGTGATTTTTAGACCGTTTTTGGTGTGGTCCAAAGATACTTCTATAGTGTCTTTGGGCATCTTTTAAATAACTTTGCTTGCTGAATTTTACATTTTTGTGACAGGTAAGCAAAAGTGTTCGCAAAAATTCGCTGGATTCGGACAATCCAGAACCTTAAGATCACGTCACTTTCCTTTCCACAACAACACAAAAAGCCCAAAAAACTTGTAAGCCTTTTGGATCCTCTTTATAAAGGATCAAAGGCATTCCCAAAAAGAGAGGATTGTAATAAACTCATAATAAAAAAGAGCAAGCGGGCTACCCAACGCCCACACCCCATCCCCCTTTAGGGGATCTATGTCGTCCCTTGTATGGTGTACATTTTGTTTATTTTGCTTAGTTTACTTTACATGTTAACAGCACATTAGATCACTTTCCACACACAAATTTCATTTAGTGATTTTACCTTTTTTAAATAATTTGTTTTGATTGCAACAAGTAAAATAAACCCCCCTTGCTTTCCTGAATTACGGTTCACGGACAAAGAGCACTGGACCGGAAAAGAGACTCTTGCGGTATTAATTTAAACAAGAAAACATTTTAAAAAAACTTTTAAAACAAACCAAGACGCTTGTTCCCGTATGCCCTGGACCTCTGCGCTCGTTTGATCAGTTGGTCACACCAAAAAGGGATAAGAGTGACTAGTCTAATAGGACAATCCATTTAGAGCTCGTTTGATCAGTTGGTCACACCTGAAAGGGATAAGAGTGACTAGTCTAATAGGACAATCCATTTAGAGCTTACTTTCGAGAACTCGAGAGGTCGTTAAAGAGTCACTACCACAAAGTCAAGGGGCTACTCCAAGCAGGTTATGCCTCGCCCCGTTAGACACTTGGTAAAGCTGCTCTAACGCTCAGTTCAAGAAAGTGAGTTTTAATGGGCCAAACCAGAAATTAACCCACTCCCTTAATACTCACTAATAATCCTAAAATTTACCAACCGATACAATTGCAATACTTTCGCGACACAACATTTGTACTCCACGAAGCATTTACATTCAGCATCATTTACATTTGGCAACTTATATTGGGCACTAGTCTATTTGCAATACTTTCGCGACACAATATTTGCAATCCATTAAGCATTTACATTTGGCAACTTATATTGGGCATTGGTCTATCTGCTTATTACCTTGCTCATGTACTTTCATTTCATGCAAAAATTATGATGATTGATATTTTATGTTGTTGAGCTATTAAAGTTTTACAAATTGTTGTTGTGGTTGCAAAAAAAATTAACTCCTAAAATAGTTGTTTTTGCTTTCTTAGATTAAGAACCTTATATTTTCTTTTTTAGGGACCACCCACCTTGGCTTCGCTAAGAGTTAGCCTAGAAGGAGGAGCCGAGTATTAGGGACCACCCCCTCTAGCTTGCCCCCAAGGTCGCACCCAATAGCTTGAAGATTTCTGCCACGTGACCCGACGTGCAAATTAGGCGGCAACATAAGGCTAATGTCATCATGGATGAAGATTAATTCAAGACAAGCCAAGTGTGAGCATATTCACATTGTTTAGGGTTTCATTCAGTTTGGGTCATGGCATGTTGAGAGCAGCATAGGGTCACTAAAACCTTCTGTTCCGTAGCGTCAAGACCAGTTGCAAGGCTGCCATGTTTTGAAAGGCTGTTATGTTTTTTAAGGGCTGTCAAACTTTCATTCAATAAAATTTCTGAATAGGCATACATGCATTCCTCCCTCTGAGAAGTTCACTTCTTGTAGTAAGTTGCCTTTTATTTTACTTTCTTTATTTTAAGACTTGGTAAATAAATCTTTACATGTTAATCACTTCTTGCATTTACAATTTGCACAGCTCAACAGCACCAACATTTTTTTTAGCAAATCTTAGAGTTTAACGACTAATGTAACCGCTATAAATCTCATCGACGAAACTCTTTGTAGTAAGATTCTAATTTTTCTAAGAAGCAAACTACTTGACAGAGCTAGTATGGCTTACTATAATAATATAATATCGACTACTAAGCTTACGATGTTTTCATTTTGCTAATATACTTGCAACTAATAAACAAATCTCATATTAATAATCTTTTTAATGTCATGCTTTGCACAACAATCTGCACTGCATATAGGGTAAGCACTTTCATTCAGCAATCTAATGAACTTACCCACTAATCCAATGTTATCTAACACAGCAATTTCACAAATAGGAAGCTAAAAGACACTGCTAAATGACCTACCGAATTTATCTAAAAATAACATTGCATTCACTAGATTATTTCATTATGCTAAATGATCTACATAATTTATCTAAAAATAGCATTACCATTCATTTAGATTATTTTATCATCACTTTGTTTTGCTAATAGTTATCGATTTCAATTTCCTGGCGTCATCTAGACATTTATTTAGCATTTCTTTGTCAACATAGTTTCATTGAGTTTATATATATATATATATATATATATATATATATGTTGCTACGATTAACATCGATTTCAGTTTCCTCGCGTCATCTAGTGATTTATTTAGCGTTCTTTGTCAACATAGTTTCATTGAGTTTATTCATGTATATATATGCTGCTACGACTAACGCTTGCATGGTTGTTTTACACAAAGGGTGTTTTATAAATGTTCTTGCTTGAATCATTTCAAAACATTGTATTAAATGCTTATTAGAAAGGTAAAGTCTCAAATCCTAAGAATGGAAATCAATTCAATACCTAACCAATTCGAGGTGCTTGTGTTTGAAGAATGGCACCAAGTAATTGACAAATTTAAATTCAAATATTTGCCTCTATTCACAATGGCTCAAACACCAAGTCATCCTCCCTACGCTATCCTCAACTCGTCCTCAAGGATAAATCCTCCTTTGCGAGTGGTCAATCTAACTCCTCATTTATTTTGTATGGTCTAATTATGGCAATTTTATTGTTTTCAGTCCGAGGAGTATTGTCCAAAATTGAAACACATAGCAACATAAAAAAATGTACAATTATTTAATGGTAACAACATGAAGGAGCCCCATAAATATTCTTTAAGACTTGAAATCACGATGTCGAATAGAATCAATAGTAAGTTCTTAGATTAATTAATGGCTACAAAAGCACATGTTCTTTGTTTGTTGTTACTTAATAATAACATTAGTCATCAAGGCTCATTGTGACTTAGGCATTGTGAACTTGCCACATGTAAGTTTGTGATTTCCAATTGATCACCTCAGGTCGTAGTAATATAAAATTCGCATAATCAAACAAACAATTCGATGTTTGTGACACGGGTTATCTGTATGTATGCATCAATACAAAGTAAAAGAGAAAACATGCTCTAAGCAAATCCTAGCAACCTTCAACAACCATGGATCGTTGATCCTCCCCCTTTTGATGTCGATGCGAGGACCTTTCATGCTCTTATTCAATCTCTTGGAAAAACAATTAGAATCTTAGTCTTCGAGATTCATTAAAAAGATTAGATCTTAGATCAAGTCCCTATAGTGAATATTGGGACCTCCTTTCTCATGGCATATCGTTTTAGGTTTTGTTGAAAAAGGTCTCGTAGAGAAAACCACTGGTATATGGTGTTCACCTGAATCGATGCGTATTTGGATAAAGAAAACTGGATTGCAATGAATAAAGGAAAATTGATCTACTATTATGTTATGGTTTTATGCATTCTTAATTGAAACCAAGGAAGATCAAGATCTCATTTTTCTCTAAGGCCCATATTTGTTTTTGGCACCCAAGGGTTGTGTCCCTAAATTGTTGTACACCTAAATTTTAATCCAAATCTCAGTGTACACTATATTTCCAGTCTATCGTTGCATTGCTTGTATTGTTGGAGTGAAGACTATTTATAGAGTAAAGAGAAATACCATGGTTAAATACATAGATAAACAAGAACCAAAAGTAGGGACTAGCCCAAATAGGGAAGGGAAGAACCCTTACAAAACAATTACAAATACCATGATGACCCTATGAGGCCATTCATATCATGTTTCTACCCTCATTAGAATCCATCTCAAGTACTTTCACCCCATATATGATTCACCCTAGGTTCTACCTAAAAGCATGTTCAAAAACTAGATTATGAACAACTATCATTCAGGAGCAAATTACGTCATGAATATGAATATGTGAATATTGGGACCTCCTTTCTCATGGCATATCGTTTTAGGTTTTGTTGAAAAAGGTCTCGTAGAGAAAACCACTAGTATATGGCGTTCACTTGAATAGATGTGTATTTGTATAAAGAAAACTGGATTGCAATGAAAAAAGGAAAATTAATCTACTATTATGTTGAAGAGGGTTTTATGCATTCTTAATTGACACTAAGGAAGATCAAGATCTCATTTTTCTCAAAGGCCCATATTTGTTTTTGAAAATTGATCTACTATTATGTTGAAGAGGGTTTTATGCATTCTTAATTGAGACCAAGGAAGATCAAGATCTCATTTTTCTCAAAGGCCCATATTTGTTTTTGGCACCCAAGGGTTGTGTCCCTAAATTATTGTACACCTAAATTTTAATCCAAATCTCAATGTACACTCTATATTTCCAATCTCTCGTTGCATTGCTTGTATTGTTGGAGTGAAGACTTTTTATAGAGTAAAGAGAAATACTATGGTTAAATACATAGATAAACAAGAACCAAAAGCAGAGAAAAATTGGTCGAATTCTTTCTATCTTCTTGGAGGAACATCTGGTTTTGGACCTATTGAAAAATACGATACGATATGTAGAATATTTTCACAGGGATTAGCCCAAATAGGGAAGGGAAGAGCCCTTACAAAACAAACCCAAATACCTTGATGACCCTATGAGGCCATCCATATCATGTTTCTACCCTCGTTAGAATCCATCTCAAGTGCTTTCACCGCACACATGATTCACCCTAGGTTCTACCTAAAAGCATGTTCAAAAAGTATTTATGAACAACTATCATTCAAGAGCAAATTATATCATGAATATGGGAATTTTGGAAAATATAGCATAAGCTCAAACAATAGTTGATAAGGAGGAACAATGGCAAACTGTGTAAACCAAAACTTGTTTTAAACTCCGTTGAAACAAACCATCAAACTCCAACAATGCCTACAAACACATGACCTACAAGCTCTTCTTAGAGAGCCCATTGTCAATTCAACGAATGGCTTAAACAACTCCTAAGCCCAAAATTGCAACAATGGGGATCCTAATGCTTAAATCCAACCAACATAATAGTCCTCGTCAAATCAATATTATATGTGATTCCTATATAACAATGTTCAACATATTGCAAAAGAAATCCACAACTTACAACTAATAAAAAATGTTTCATCTAATCGAGTAGAATGAGTGAAACTAATACAAAAGAGTTTCATCTAATCAAGTGTAATGTGTAAGGCTCCAAGGGGCAATGGTGATTTGGGATTTAAAAGATCCAACCCTTGTGAATATTGCAATGGGAACCAAGGTGGGCCCCAAGGGAGAGTGCAATGGCAAGATGGTATGGTTCTAATGAATTTTTCATTGCAAGCCAAGATAGTATGGCCCTTGATTACAAGAAAACTTCATTGGTGGAAACAAGTTTCCATCAAAAAAATATTACTAAGGCATGAACATAGAAATTAACAAGGAAGAGGAGGATCATAGAGATTATCTCTATCCAATCCAAGTTCAACAATCAAGGAATAAAACCCATTTATGATCTGTCACTATGGCATGAAGAAGACACTTAACTGATAGGTTTGGATCCAGTCTTCCCACCAACCCAACATGCCCCTTTCCTTCCAATCTTGCACTCATTTAAGAGGTAGCACTCCAGTGGTCAACAAACCCATACTGCAAAGGATGGGCTATGTTGTTGTATTTGTAACTTCAGAAGATATTCTAATGTATATTATCATTGTATATTGTTGCGCCCCAATCAAATATGTGTTTCCCTCCTTTCGAGATGTCATTATTGTGTATGGTCATTGAGGTAAACCCTCCATTGTAAGTTGGCGCAATAGTCCCCAAAATGAATAAAGGAAAATGTACATTAAAGTATTCCTAGGTAGGCCGGCCCCAATTAGGTATCCTGGGCGACCTAGTTAGTTGAGTAAGTCACTCAACAGAAGAATATAAATAGGGAGGCACCCTCCCTATTTGGACATACTCACTCACTCTCTCATTGGCGCATTAGGAGAGAGAGGACAAGGAGGAAAGAGAGAGACCTACAGAAGAAATCTTGTTCTTGGGTTTTTCCATCTTGTGATATTATCTTAGTGACGAAACTATTCTGAGGAAGTTTGCAGGGTTTTCTCCTTTATGGTTTCCCCAAGGAAAATCTTTGTGGCTTGTGTCTCTTGTGTATGTTGGATATATTGATGTGCTTGTTATTCTTTCAGATAAAGATCCTTATTGAATTAAAGTAGAAAAACTAACATGGTTTCAGAGCCTCTCTAAAAGAAGGCACTGTGCAGCAGAAATACTGCTGCAATTACAACTACTAAAGATGTTTCATGCTTGAAAACGCTAGAAGACAAAATCTAGTCATCTTGGGACATTCCCTATAACTCAAATTTGGAGAAGGATCAAGAGTGAAGAATTGGTCAGGCCGAAGATGAAATCTTGTTGTACATTGTGTGCGAGTTTCAACCTCAAATTCGTTGTACTTAGGAGATATGATTCCTCCAAATCAAGGTTCCAGCCTCCTCCAGAATCCAGTCTTAAATAGGTGACATAGGGAGAAAGGCTATATCTTGGGCTAGGAAGGTCCAAATCAAATTTCGCAAGATGTTGCAAATACCGGCACATATTGTAGTTTCTGTGGTGAGAGTTTCAGAAGCCGAAGGTGAAATAGTGACACGTGGAAGTCCATTCAAGTTCGATATGTTGAACCAGTCCTCAAACAAGTCACCTTGGGAGACTTGGCATAAGTTCAACTAGGTGAATCCAATTCTGCTCTAACCTGTGGGGTTGGAAAGAAAACAGATCAGGCTACCTCAAGACAAAGTTTCAAACCTTCAGAAGCAGAAACTTCGGAGATACAGCAGAATCAATATCAAACAATTATGTAGAAGAAATTGGAGAAAATAGGGCTTCCAGTTCCGGGCGCTTCCCACCACAGTTTTTAGAAAAGGAGTACATTGGACAACTCACCTTGAAGAGGCGCATCTTCCTGTCTAATCAAAAGTTTGAAATTCCAAGTTTCGAAAATTAGGGTTTCTCTAACAAACCTTAGATCAACCAGCTCTGGAACCAGGTCGGACACCTCAAATCGGTAAGATCTATATCTCTCTTATTTCCATTAAAGGTTCTCATTTCAAAATGACTCATCACACCCAGCTTGATGATAAGGCTTGGTGGAGTTGATAACTTCCGAGCATGGAAATATAGGATCTCCCTGATCCTTGAAGAAAAGGATTTGGATCAATATATCAGTAAGGAAGTTCCAGAGCCAGAGGGAGATGAGGCTAAGGTATCCATAAGAAGAACTTGGTCAAGGCCAAGAGAATCATTGCAAATTCTATTAAGGATCACCTCCTCCCTCATGTGTCATCCTTAAAGACACCTAAGGAAGTGTTTGATACTTTGACAACGTTGTTCAATAGAAAGAACATAAATTGAAAGATGACATTAAGGAACCAGTTGAAGAATGTGAAGATACAAAACTCAGAGACTATGCAATCCTACTTCACAAGGGTTGCTCAAATCAACAACTTGAAGAAGTCGAAGAGAATGTAGAAGGAAAGATTGTTATGACCACCTTGAATGGCCTCCCAAGATCATGGGATTAATTCATTCAAGGAATATGTACCAGAAGGAAGTTATCACCTTCAAGAGACTTTGGGAAGAGTGCACACAAGAAGAAGCTTGGCTCATAACAAGAGAAGAGAAGATGGGAGAAACTAAAGATCAAGCTCTCACAATTCACACCAGAAGAAATAATAGAAAGAAGGAGGACCATCATCACACAAGACAAAAGAAATTCAGTAGAGATCCTTCCAATATTAGATACTACACTTGTGATGAGAAGGGACACTACTCCAGAGACTATCCCAGGAACAAAGACTCCTCCAACAAGAAGTGAAACAAGAAGCGGTGAAGATGATGAACCAACTAATAAAGATTCAGAGAAGAAAAGGAAGATTCCTTGAGTGATGAGGAATATGTACTTTGATCTAGAAGAATTCTACTAATGAAGACGAAGATCATACTCTTATCCATCTCAATATTTTGGATAAGAAGGAATGCAGTTGTGAATGAAGAAGTGACACTCAGAGTAATACAAACACAGGTTCCCAAAATAAAATGATAAAGTAGAGCACATTGTCAAAGACTCCAGTTATTCTTGCAAGGACATAAGGATCAAGAAGGATTCCACCCACCAAACAAACAAATATAAGTATTTAATTGTCATTTCCTATATATCTACTACTTACTTAAATGATATTGTTTAGTTGTGTACATATTTATATCCAGTTGATGTATTATGCATGATTGTGTGTCTGCATCTACGAACAATAAACTACAAACTTGCATGTGATGGGTAAGTAGCATGTGGTGTTGTACAACATTCCATTGCTACTTATCTAGAATGAAACCTCTTTGTTGACATATTGGGAGTAGTGCACACTCTTAATAAATGTTATGGTAGAGATGGAAGGCATCTAGAAAGTTATTGTATGTATACGAAACATGAATGAAGATAGTTGCATGACTGTGTGACATATATCTTTTAGAATTTGTCACTATTAATATGTTTTTGAAATTATGAAATGTTTCTAATCATGCAACCGAATTTGACTTGTAGGAAAGATTGTGTAGAATCACCTACAAGAAAAAGAAGGATGAGACTTGTTCCTAGGAACAAGTGACGATAGTTCAACTATAAGATTCACTCCAATAAACATACATGAAGAGGAACCTGAAGCTCCTAGGGTCAATGACACCGTGGCAGTAGAAAGAGCTTCAGAAGAATATAAGGATCATGATATGACCAAACCACAGAAAGCAGTAGATCCACCTCGAGAGATGAAGACCATCTTGGGCACGAGAGATGATAGAAGATGAAGAAAAGCATGGCAGGAGTTCCAATGAAAGTAAGAGGCCTTGAACAACTCGAGTTACGTGGCACTGTTGAGTAGCATCATTGATACACATCCTTCCAAGCTGTGAAGAAGCAGCCGAGAAGAAATGGAAGGACTATGACCAACGAGTACCAGTTGATCATGGAAAATAATGTCTAGAATGCGAAACTGAGATATGAAAGGGAAGTTTGTAGTGTCCTCCATGTGGATCTACAAGATCAAGCATGTCGCAGATGGCAGCATCAAGAAGTACAAAGCAAGGTTCGTGGTTTCTCTCAAAAAGAGGGAGTAGATCATCGCAAGGCATGCCTTATTGACCAGACACACTTCTCCAGCGAAGTAGAAGTATATTGATCAGAGAACCACATGTGCATAGAAGGCTTTGTACGAGCTCAAAAGGCAGCCATGGATAAGCACATACAATTACATGAGGAGCTTGAAGATCACCTAGAGTGATGGAGATCTCAACCATTGCTACAAGGTTGAAGATGGAAGCCTACAAAGGACAACAAGCTCACAGATGGATGCAAGAGGAACTTTCAAACAAAGATCGAGATAGAGGATCTTGGTATCCAATGACCTTAAGAGATGTCATAGATGGATACATAGAAAATCAGTAGCAAAGGAAGCGACCTGTCACTCCAGTACAAAATGTTTCGATACATAAGAGTACAAAATGCAGAGGGAGGATGATGCTCCGCGTCAGAGGGAGTGACTACAGAAGATCTCCAAGTTCGAAAATCTTGACACGGTACGGCAGGATGGACAACTTCCTGATGGACTTAGGCTTTACCAAGAGTAAAGCAGGTTCCAACCTTTAACTTAAGGTTGAAGGCAGACAACTCGTATATGTCGATGACATGTTTCTGACAAGAGAGGACGAACTCATTGTAGATGCAAAAAGGAATCTTTCCACTAAGTTCGAGATGAAAGACCTAGGGATGATGCACTACTTCTTAGGCATGGAGGTGTGGCAGAGTGCAGATGGGATTTTCCTTGGTCAAGGAAATTATGCCGTGGAGATTCTAAAGAGATTCAGAATGACGGACAACAAGGCAATGGCCACACCTATGGCATCAAACTTGAAGCTACTCTGTGATGCTTCATCAATCATAATCAAAATCGTCATTGTCACTGAAGACAAACTTACCAAGGAATATTCAAAATCGTCATCAAATGGCAAACTCTCAAAATACAAAGAGAGGCAAGTTGATATGATATCATCGAGTATTACCATGCTTTCAAAGAGTTCGATGCAAGTTGATATGAAACTATTGATTATTACCATGCTTTGAAAGAGCTCAATCACCCTAGTGATTGATTAGCCAAGGAACTCTAAGGGTTAAAAAAGAACTTCTTCCCTCCCCATTCCATAGTTTTTAAGTATGATCAATTTGACATTTTGTTATCAATTACACTTTGAGGGTAAGGTCAATCACATAACTGAGCAAATCCAATGAGCATCATAAGTCCTGTACCTACACTCCAGAGTGAATGAGGAACAAGCATTATAAAATGGGTTTGAAGTTAATGCATGTGGGGTTAGTTCATCGTTGGTTGTTTTGGGATAGGACTTCAACATCCTAGATGTTGGTTTGCAAATGAATTCTCTTGTGTGACATCTAGGTTTCAAATTCTAGTCAGTTTCAAAACCTCTGGGTGTAAATCCAATCAATTTTAGAACCTCTAGGTGCCCCTTGATGGGTTATTGATATGCTAAGCAATTTACAGGTTCACAGGTTAGGAATCCTACTTTAATTATCAACCGGGGATCGTACAAACTTAAGAGGTGCTAGGCACTGTATGTGCAACAGCTGAGAGGTTTGGGTTACTGGTATGCTAAGAAATTTACAGGTTCACAGGTTAGGAATCCTACTTTAATTATCAACCAGGGATAGTACAGACTTAAGAGGTACTAGGCATTGTATGTGCAACAGCTGAGAGGTTTTTATCTAACGGCTTATTCTATGAAACTAGAAATTATTCTTAATCTAGTTGTTGGAATATAATCCGTCGGGATTATACGTTATTGTAAATATTAGGAATATGAAGAGAATCTCGGATGTGTGATCCCAAGAGTCATCGTAGATGTATAAATAAAGGCATTCTATGGAGAAATAATGAGAATTCGGGAGTTATTCCACCTGACAGTGGTATTAGAGTGATTCATAACTCCTGCATGTACAGTCTGCATTCTGCTGCTATCTGCACCCTGGGCTTTCCTCAGTCTGCAGATTGCATGCATTGGTGCATGCGCTGGCTGCTCTAACGTTCATGAGTGATGCGATAGTATTACTCTGAGTAAAATGCTTTCTCTACTCCGCTAAGCCCCATCCATCCTCTGCGTGATGTGATAATCCCTGTGATAGTCATGTTCTCCGCAGTGATGTGATAAGCAGTGGATGACCGAGATCGAAAAAAAAAAAGACTACCCATCAAATTTCTTGAGATCGTCCAAAAGTGATCTACCCTCCGCACTAACCATTTTCACTTCGTTTTCTGCGTTAGCAAATGAGGCCATTCTGATAACTTGTTACAAACCAAAACTACTGCTATCAGAGGAATCCTTTTACGTGTATCGAATCCTTAGAATGAAGCTTCTAGTTTAACACTGATAAAACTGCTCGTATTCTGCAGCTTGTATTCCTGGAGCCTCCAACCCTCTACGTTGTGCTGCTCGGTGATCTCCTGTGTGCTGCTCGTATGTGTTGGTGGAACTTTATGTTTTGGTGCTGCTCAATGATGTGCTGAGAGGCTTTCTCAATGATGTGTTACTCATATGCATTGGGTTTTCTCTCTGCGTTGAACGCCTGGTTCCTTTGAAGAAGCTTTCATTCTCTGCTTGCGTTGGTGACTTTGGTTTGGTCCCGTTTTGCCTGCGCGTTCTCCTACCGTGTTTCTCTGCTTGGTGACTACTACTGCGTTGGTTGCTAATGCCTACATGTGGTTGCTATGCGTTGTGTGGTTTCCCTCGATTACACATTGTAGTGATTCAATCTCACAATCGATATTCATTAATTGCACCCTATGCCTCGTTTTTTGAGCTTTCTTCGTTCAAGTGTATTAAGTGTATTTCTTGAAGTATATTAAGTGTATTGTGAATTTAAGTGAATAGCTGCATTGAAGACCGTAAAGACTACGTTGAAGTGTATTTCTGTAGACCGTGAAGACTGCGTTGACAAGAAGGCTGCGTTCTAATCTCTTGAAGAAAAACTGCTTTTCTTTGACCTGCGACCTGCTCCTTTGCGTTGGTGAGAGATTGTTTTCTACTAGTTTGAAAGCTATTGAAAGCATATTTAAAATTGGTATTGTAGGCTTGAGAGGATTAAGTTTGTATGACAATAGCAGAGACATTGACATTGTTGTAAAGCTTGAGGAAGGTGGCAGAGACTTAGACCTGCACCTTTACTCTTTCTTCTTTTTCTCCTATTGTTTTAGTTGCAAGATTCAATCACAAAAGATGCAATCTATAGCATCTGTAGTTGGTGCCACTCTAATTGGCAAAGACACTTATCCAGAATGGTGGAGGAAGATCAAATCTACCTTCATCTACAATGACCTTTGGGACGGTATTTGCGAAGGCACCACAATAGAGACA
>LPNX010373838.1:338583-363715 GCA_001517045.1 Pseudotsuga menziesii
AACCAGTCAGTTCCGGTAGATTCAACAACAGAAGCAGAATATGTGGCTGCAGCTAAAGCAACGAAAGAAATAGTATGGCTCAGGAAGATACTTGAAGATTTGCAAGAAAAACAAGAGAACTCCACTCCATTATTCATCGACAATACTTCTGCAATCAAGCTGGCTAAGAATCCCAGATTCCATGATCGAACCAAACACATCAACACAAAGTATCATTTGATTCGACATCATGTAGAGGCCAAGACAGTCCATCTTCGACATTGTTCCACAAATGATCAAGTTGCAGACATCTTCACCAAAGCGCTTGGACGAGAAAAGTTTGAAAGATTCAGAAACATGCTCGGACTTACTAACACCCCTTCGGATTAAGGGGGGGATTGTTGGAATATAATCCATCAGGATTATACGTTATTGTAAATATTAGGAATATGAAGAGACTTTCGGATGTGTGATCCCAAGAGTCATCGTAGATGTATAAATAAAGACATTCTATGGAGAAATAATGAGAATTCGGGAGTTATTCCACCTGACACTAGTAAAGAGGGGAATTTATTTTGTGAAATGTTTATAATACTAAATCTAAAAGGGTGTACAAGTTTAATCTATGAATGCATGAAGAGTTATTCAAATAAAGCATCTACTTAACGCAGGAAATGATCTGATTTAAAAACTGAAACTAATTTATGAAAGCATGAAATTATTAATCTCAATAAACAGTAACAAGTATATTCTATGAAATGATTTGGAGATTCAGAGTCCAGACAGTAAACTATTTAATCTAAAGGAAATCAAGATTTACTCTATGAAAACAAGAACATTAACCTAGGAAAGCATAAAAGAAAAATTGGGATGTTTATTCTACGAAATAGATATTTGTCTAAACTATGTCTACAAAAACAACCTACAACACTATAGACACCATATATTTAAAAACTACGGACGTTGTTATTTGATCCTACAAAAGAAAACAGGGCATTTCCAGAAATTGATTCTAAACTGTAACTTACTATGCATCTTAATCCATTGATCCAAATCATTAAATAAAACAAATTGACAATGATCTAAACGAAATGAAGCTATCTAATCAATTAAAACAAAGAAACACTTGAAGCTACTTTTACTTAAATGGAAAGAAAAATAGAACTCCTACTCAACACGATAAGGGGGGCCACCTCAAAGCGTATTAGAGGAGTTGAACTAAACTATGAACTAACGAATTTGGAAAACCACGATTCTTCCATTAACTGCTCAAGAAATCCATTCGAATTACAAACTTAACTGCTGCAATGTATAAAAGGTCTCAGGTAAAAATGCATGTATCTATCTCCATATCTCTCGCATGATGCACGATTCTCTATTTATTACAAAACTTAAAATATCATAAAACAGCTACGTTGGCAATCTCGAGATCAATGTTCTTTGGATCTCCCATGATCTGAAAATCATGGGAGACTTGTAGTCTCTTGAATTGATCTTGAGCTTCTTCATTTCCTCTCGTGGACAGTTGGAACTGACTTTGTCGAGTTTGCTTCTGTTTAGCTCAAAAGAAGGTGCGATCTACTCTCTTGGTTAGTGCCACCAACTTGCATTTAATCACATAAAACACTAAACCATTTGTTAGCTTTACCTCTAAAACACTAAAACACTAAACACTAAACACTAAAGCAAAGAAACATTACCACATATCCAACATTACTTTATAATAGACTATAATCAAATCCTAGCCTATAGAAAGGGGTTATCTCATGCTAATTTGCTGCTCCATGACCAACATTACTTTATAATCAACTATAATCATATCCTAGCCTATAGAAAGGGGTTAACTCATGCTAATTTGTTGCTCCATGACAGTAGAAAGGGGATTTGTGAGTGCAATTGATACCTATATCATGGGCCTATCACCCCTTTCAAGATAGGTGTGGAAATTTCTTTAATGATCATGAATCTTGTTTACTGGGTTGGTATAGGTGATATCTTTGATTGGAAATGGAATTTTCCTTCTCTTAACACTCGTACCTACCGGTCAAGGCATTAGGTATAGCCGCAAGCGCAACTTGTCTCGAAAATACATCTTGACCCAGACATTATCTATAGCTTTGTGAAAGAATTTCCTTGATACTTTTATGTTTCAAGAATTTGACTGTGTAGCTAGTGAAAGAATTTCCTTGGCACTTTTATGTTTCGAGACTTTGACTTTGTGTAGAATTCCGACCATAAAATGCTTTTTCTAAATTGGAAATTCCATGTTTTCTATCATATATTTCTTACATAGACTTTGACTTTGTGTAAACATTTAGAATTCCTACTATAAAAAACTTTCTCTATATTGGAAATTCTATGTTTTCTATCATATATTTCTTACACAATTGAGTACCACTATATATTTTTTTATAGTGGTTGAGCTTTACCTCTACAACGTAGAACATATAAAACACTAAATATAAGTAAGTAAAATATATGTTTTCTATCATATATTTCTTACATAATTGAGTACCACCATATATTAGAAATATATAGTGGTTGAGCTTACCATCTGCGTTGTATAAAACACTAAATATAAGAAAGTAAAATAGCAAAGCTCATTCTAACAAACTTTACTTGAATAAGCTTACCACGACCAAATAAAGATAATAAACACTAAAATAACAAGCCTTGGATATCTTTCTGACCAAGAAGATACACTGGTGTGGGAGGCTGATCCGGAGGGGGTTTATACACCGAAGGCTGGGTACTTATGTCTAAGCGCAGGGGTGGAACAAAGGGAAGAAGTCTGGTGGTGGAGGCCACTGTGGATGCTTAAATGTCCAACAAAAACAAAGTTGTTTATGTGGTGTGTTCTAAACAACAAGGTACCCACGTGGGATGTGCTGCAGAAGCGATCCTTTCAGGGACCAGGCTGGTGTGCGCTTTGTAAAAGGGAGTTGGAATCCACTTATCACTTGTTCCTATCTTGTTCTTTCACGACTGAAGTTTGGAGGGTAGTTTCCACACTGGTTGGCTTCATTTGCCAGTGGGAAGGGGTTTCGGTAGGGGCTGTGTGGGAATCATGGTGGCGGAGGACACCTCAAAAGCAACATAAGATCTTACCTCTGCTGGTCATCTGGGGGATTTGGATTGCCTGCAATAATGCCATTTTTAAGGACATTCCAAGCATCCCAGCAATCACAGGTGCCCTGTCTGTGGGTTTTTTTAAATCCTATCCGGAACATATAAGGGTGGCTAGAGAACGAAGGATTCTTGAGGTGGAAATTGACAGAACGTCACCGTGGGCATTTTTTGATGGGGCAGCCCAAAACAATTCCTGTGGAGGAGGAGCTGTACTGTTTTTATCAGAGTCACATTATTTTGTAATGTCTATGGGACTAGGGGAGGGCACAAATAACTTTGCTGAGTTAATGAGCCTCAAACTTCTATTGATATTTGCTTTAGAAAAAGGATGCAATGAACTTAATTTTCTTGGTGACTCAATGAATGTAATAAATTGGATCAACCAGACTCAAGACTGCAGGCATTTGAGATTAACACACACTCTATATTCTATCAGGCTGCTCCTCATTCGATTTGTCTCCTTTTCCTGCCGGCATGTATACAGGGAGAACAACAAGGAAGCGGACAAAGCTTCCAAGGAAGGTCTCCGGTTGGTAACGGGTACTTGGACGGTGAAAGAAACAAAAGATGGTAGAACACAAGAATTCTATCACAGGCCTTTTATAGAACTTTTCTGAAACTGGACATGTCCTCTTAAATTTTATGGAAGAGTTGACATTCTGCAGAATTATAATATGTAAAAGTCTATTTGCAGCAAAATTTTGTATATTTTGGGTCTTATGGAACGAAAGATATCCTCTGAAAAGGCATCTACGTATGCTCTCTTAGAAAAATTTGATAGAAGACTTAACAGCCTCTTTATAGGTATCAGTTTTGGATATTGAAATTCACATTAAGTGAATCTACAGAATGTAATTTTGATCTCGAAAGATGAATGAAATTACGCTCTTTTTTTTTGGAAAAAAAAAACAAGCCTTGGATACAACACCCTTGGAAAAAGAAAAAAGAAAATACAATACTATTAGTAATATGCTAGTTCACACAGGTAGGTACAATAAAAATTCATATTGCATCTTTCTATAGAAAAATCTATACCACAAGCATAAATTTAACCTTCTTGTTTCACTTTCATTACAAAATTATACTTAATTACTCCTTGTTTCGCTTCCACTTTGGATTAAGTGTATAAAGAAAAGGACAAATTTAATGCATCCTCTACCAACCGTTATGCAACCCTAACATAAGATCTACTCTTGTTTCACTTTCACTCTGGATTAAGCATATAAAAAAAGAAAATTTTTATCAAAGTAAGAGCAATAACATGTTAAGAATTGTAATCTCAACGGACCACTATAAATACTACATTAATTAGTTAGTTAGTTGAGTAGTTGAGTTGGTCACCTTCGGTATAATTAGTGGCCCATAGTATTTGATGACCCATGGTATTTACCTATGGTTTTGTTGTTATGTAGTCTTATAAATACTTGTGTTGTCCGCCGATTGCACACCAGCAGCAGAAACTTTCTGAAAGCTGTCTCCTCACTTAGGATAGTGGGAGAGGTGTGAGCTTGAGGGCAAGCACAGAGCTAGGTACTGTCACCTACTCCTAGCTCCTTCGTTTAGGCTAACTCCTAACGAAGCCAAGGGGGTAGTCCCTATAAAAGAGTTTATATGGCTCTTAAGCTATTTAAGTGTTTTTAATGGTTACGAATGCAGACGGGTGTTGTTTAGGAGTTATTATGATGAAATATGTTTGTTTATTATGAATTACAAACACAAGACAAAGCAATCCACGTTGCTATCACAAGAATTAAAAGATAGACAATAATTTGAGAACTCATGAAATGATAAGGCATTCAAAGATATAACTTATAATCAAAACATCCAATGGACAAATGGCCCAGATTTATCAACAGTACGTAAAATATAGAACCAGTGCCTATGGAGTCAACTTATCAAAGATGCTTCAAGCGTAAATATGATGTGAATCCCAAAGTGATGCCAGTGAATGTTTATTGCACTTAATCTTGGTTAATTTTAACAAGTTTAGATGATCTTGCTTATGGTTTCGGTGACAGGTTTTCAATAGCCAGGAAAATGTTCCAAGTCAATCCGTTGGAGACATGACAAACCGCCCAGTATCCCAGGCTGATATCGCAAAGATTGACCAGCTAGCTGAGAAGCTTAGACAGTGGGTAGTTTCGGCGCCTTTACTAAGAAAAACTTAGGAAATTTTCTACAACGCCGATGCGTTGGTTATGGGGTTAAGTTTTATTATATTTTTCTTTGCGAACTTAGCAAGTTCGTTCACCGTTCTGAGTACAAGCCCAACTCAAAAGTCGGCAGAGCATACTAGGTGAAGGACAATCAATGAAGTTAATTAATTAGGGGAATGTGAGTTGCAAAATTTTCTTAAGTGAATTAATTAAAACTCTCCAACAGAGAACGCTCTTGACCTTGTCTTATGACAAAGGTTCAAGAGACTTAGTTATTCTATATTCCTAATGCAAGGAAAATGTAAGCCTAACTATGCTCTCCGATAGAGAGTGCTCTTGACTTGGGTTATGGCAAGTTCAAGAGACTTTAGCAATTAATTGATTAAACTTAAGAAAAATTAAAGAACTAATCTACCCAAGAGTCTCTTTCAGGTTTTTAGGCCCTAATCAAGAGAGCATGGGGGTAAGTAAACAAAACAAAGATAACAAAAGAAAAGCAACTCTCCAATGGAGAGCACTCTTGATCCACAAAGTGAGATTCAAGAGATTTTGGTATTTTTTAGGTTTTGCAATATTATATCAAAAAGATAAATAAAACTTTGAATTAACTAAGCAAATAAAACAGAAAACTTTTTATCTTTTCTACTTTATGAAAGGTGAACTAATCAACTTTTCTATCTAACCTCAATGAAAAGCAAAATTCTAACAATTTGAAACTATTCTATCATATTCTACTTTTAGCAATTTATTAAACAAAACATGAAAATAAAGAGACGATACAAGCTTCTCCCAAATGGGGGAAGAGGGGTGTGGGAGCCATAATCCCACTTGCTCTTTATTATTTTGTTTACAATGCTTTCCTTTGATGCATTTTTTGCTTCTTTTCTTATTCTTGGAAGGCTTTTGGAGCAAGCTGCAGAAAGGGGAAAGAAAAAAGGGGGATTATGGGTTTTCTTTTAAGCTTGAGTCTTCAAAATTTCGCCAACATTTCCGATGTACCTATCACAAAAGTAAAAAATCAGCAAGCATATATTACTAAAAGATGGTAGGAAAGACAATGCAAAAATAAAAAATTTGGAGAAATTTTATACTTAAATTTTTTTTTAGAATTTTACATGCAAAGCACATATTTTCCCTAGATCTAATGAATGAAACTAGATCTAACAAAGCCCTAAAAGATAGATCTGAATAATGAGTATTGAAGGCTTGGATCTATTTCTTGAGCAAATGCAAAAAATTAAAGAAAGAAGGGTAGAGAAGGAAGTTTCTTGTGGATGGAACACAAGAGATGGAGGAAGACTCCGACTTTCTTTCAAATGAGGAGAACACGATCCTTGTAGGCCCTGCAATCACAAAGTGTTAAACAACTGGTTGCTTGAAGCTTGGGCTAGATGTAGCTGAACTCGCACCCTTCTTCAACCTGTGAAACCTGCTAATACCAAAACTCAAATACAAGTGAGATCATATCATGGAAAGTATGCTAAGATAGTTCAATCAAGATCAATATTACATATAACTAACTACTCATATTCATCAAGATTATAACCTACTTTGCATAAATAATTGATTTGAAACTACAAACAATTAATCTATCGTGCCAACAGTGGCCCTCTTGAGCTTAACAAATAAACTGATCTCATTCAAGTAAAAAGAGTATGGGTTAGAAGCAGTATCACCTCAACCACGAAACATTTACCACACGCAAAGAGCTCATGGACCTCCAAAGTCGAAATTCTTATTAATCAAATGCAAGCAAAGATTGATACAATTTTTACCGAGTAACTCCAGCACAAAAGTTCCATCCCAATAGAGCTAAAGGAGCCTCTATTTATACAATGAAAGAAAGCTCAAAACCCTAACACCACACCATGCAGAGAGGGTGCAAAACCTAATCATCCAGCAATGTGAGAGAGCCAAAACCTAAGAAGAAGACCTAAGAGTGAGGGGAGGCCTCCACCTAGGCAAGGCGCCCCCACTCCAAGCCTAAACAAACCATCTCCATGTTATATGAGCCCTCCATCATAAAAAACGTGAAGATCCAGACCTAGGGCGTGAAGGAGAGAGAGCACACATGAGGCAAGGAAGAGTAGGCGTGAAGGTAAGGAAGAGTTTAGAGCTAGGTAAGGAGGAGCCCATACCTAGCACTCAACACCACATGTCTCAATTCAATCTCGATCAAATCACCCGGCAAATGAGCAAGCTCCAACTCACCCAAGCGTGGTCATCACTGAAGGAGGCGAATTGGCCAAGTGGATGAGGACTCAATACTCACTGAATGCTAACTGAAGCCGAGTTCTGTTAACTCCAATCATCATTAATGCCCGATGCCATGTCATTCTGCATTTCATTTCGCTCAATTCGGATTAATTTGGAGAGATTTGGATTTTCTCCAAAATAATCATTTTTATTATTTAATCAATAATTTCCCCAAAACTGATTTTTTTGAGAAATTATGAGTTATGTGGCTGAATGATGATCTGAAACTTGGAGCTGGCTAGCTGGCTGATTATGAATGAATTTTGGCTTAAGGTTAGAGCCTTCAATCACTGCAAACAGACCTTGGATGGCTGACTTATTACAAATTGAATTTTTTCATTTAAATTATGGAAAAATTTAATTAAAAACTTCGGAAAAAATTGACGCGTTCGGTAAAATATTTTCGAAATTTTTTCTAAGGGTTCTAATGACTTAGGAATGACTTAGGACATGACCATAGTCTGTTCTAATAATGTCTAGTAGGTTTATACATACTTAGTTGGGCTCTAATAGCCCCCCA
This sequence comes from Pseudotsuga menziesii, assembly GCA_001517045.1. Classification (NCBI taxonomy): domain Eukaryota; kingdom Viridiplantae; phylum Streptophyta; class Pinopsida; order Pinales; family Pinaceae; genus Pseudotsuga; species Pseudotsuga menziesii. The sequence goes on from LPNX010373838.1 coordinate 346,624, forward strand.
AGGCCCAAAATTCAAAATCGACATTCCAGCTTTGGAGGAAGCGGGAGAAAACCTCGTCAATTATACTCGGCTATAGGCAAAGCATAATTGTCAAGGGAAAAAAACTCCCTGGAATACCTTAGTTGAAATTCTACGTCTTAGGAGACCGAACCACTCAAAACACACTACTAGCACATTTTATTACAAACCTCGCGGGGCCATGGTCATAATTATTCAAAACAAAAACTGGCTAGGCACAAAGGCGGATCATCTGATACACTGGAAACAAACACTTATCTTCTATAAGTAGCATAAATGCCTTTATACCTAGGCATGCCTTGATTTGGTTAATTGTTCGTTTCGCAAGTCAAATCGATTTGACTATAATTGTTCGTTTCGCAAGTCAAGTCATGCCTCACTTTTGTATAATAATTTCTATGTTCTTGTTTGAGAAATAGGTTGTAATGTCATTATAATTAAACTATTCACATGTTGTTGTCAACTAGCGGCTCCTTGGCTAATCCAACTATGGTACAAAAAAGTTGGCAACAACTTGCGTTAATATTGAGAAGGTAATTCAATTGCTGAGCCAACCTTTATGCCCATTCTGTGTTTTGCCATTTTTTGCTTCTCTTTTAGTCTTTTGTAATCTTTAACATGGTATCAGAGCGAAGCAATTTATGGCAGACCTTTCATGGAGATGAGTATGATGTATGGGCAATCAAAGTAAGTAATTTGTTAATATTACAAGATTTGTGGCATTTCATAGTTGAAGAAGATCCTAGAGATCCAGATTCATATAAGGCTCTGACTGAGTTCCAAAAAGAAAGAAGGCAAGTTGTTGCCTTACATCTCATACAAGACAGTATAGACTATTCACTATTTCTTTATATTGTAGAAGCTAATACTCCAAAATGAGCATGGGATATATTGAAAGAAGTGTTTAGTGAGGAACCAACTGTAGAGAGAGATGACATTGCAAGTCACGAAAAGCACCAGGAATCCCACAGTGAAGTGGAAGACGGTAAAGAAGACTTTGATTATGAGGCAGCCAATGATCGTGTAATCCCAACAAAGGTTGTTGATCCAGTTGTTTAAGCTAATGACAATAAACATGTTAATGTAGTAGTACCCAGTGATGTGAGTGATAATCTCTCTGAGCAAGAGACAATTGATAGCAACATAAAAACTGCAACAGATGTTGAGAATGAGCAACAGCCAGTTGATAGCAGCACAAAAGAAACAACAACAAATAGTCCACCCCAAAACCAAAAAAACATAAGTTTGAGGGAGATCTATGAGTAGACTCCTGTTAGTGATGAGCATCTACAGTATGCTATGTTTTCTTCTCACCCCACAATTTTTAAAGAAGCAATGAAGGATGCACAGTGGGTACATGCAAATGAAGAAGTCAATGAGAATGATGAAGTAGCTACCATTGATGAGCAACACCAATATGTGAATGCTCTCCAAGAAAAGCTGAAATATATTCATATTTTTTTTAACAAATTTTCAGTGTGCAAGTAAAGATGAAAACCAAAAAAATCATGTTGAAACAAAAGAAGAACACTTGCACTATGTTCCAGAAGTTGAAAAAGACTTTGAAGAACCACTACTTAGCATCAAGATCCAGAAGAGAAAGAAGAAGAAGTCCAAGTACACTTCAAGGAAAAAAATGAAGCTGAAGTTTTTTGAATAAAATGTAAGCCTAGCTAAGACATAGACCAGCCGACATCTTTTTGCATTGATAGTGTTGAAGGTATTGTCCTAGTTGATATTAAGGGGGTGTTAAGAATTGTAATCTCAACGGACCACTATCAATACTGCATTAATTAGTTAGTTAGTTGAGTAGTTGAGTTGATCACATTAGGTAGAATTAGTTGCCCACAATATTTAATGACCCGTGGTATTTACCTATGGTTTTGTTGTTATGTAGTCTTATAAATCCATGCGTTAATATTGAGAAGGTAATTCAATTGTTGAGGCAATCTTTATGCCCATTCGGTGTTCTGCCATTTTCTGCTTCTCTTTGAGTCTTTTGTAATCCTCCATTTATCCCACTGCATTTATGCCTTTCGTGAAGTGCGTTACCATATTGGCCACCACACCTTTCACACAATGAAAATTGCGGTGCCACCACCATTTTTGAAGAGGCAAAGCACGACACCACTGCACTGTCATTCAAAGAAAGCACAGTGATCTTCCGTCACTTACACCAATTTTTGGTACCGCGTCCCCCCACTGCCCTGTGCCAGTGAAAAAGGAGCGGTGTTTGGTTTTGACAATTTAAAGAAAAAATAGAAAAGAGGAAGATCTCTTAGTTTGATTCATATCAGCATGGCTAGTACCAACAGTTTGAAACCGATTTTTGGACCCGTTCTAACCAGGGCCAACCATGAATTTTGGTCAATTAAAATGAAGACGTTTCTCCAGCTTAACAAATGTTGGGATATGGTTGAAACCGAGTTCAAAGAACCAGATACAAATGATCTGGTCACAATGAATAACGCCTAGAAGAGTGATGTTGAAGCTCGTCGAGATCGAGATCTCAAAGCCACATGGCTGATCCAAAGTTGCATCGAGGAGTCTATTTTCCTGCGGATCTCAGGAGCTACCAGCGCAAATCAAGCTTGGAATCTGCTTCCATCTGCCTACAAAGGAACAGATCACGTAAAAACGATAAGACTGCAAACCCTACGACTTCAATTTGAAAGTTTGAAGACGAAAGAGTCAGAAACTGTAGATCAATTTATGACTAGGGTTTCGGGCATTGTGACCCAATTTCAGACCTACGGTGAACCTCTAGAACAGAAGATAGTTGTTCAAAAGATTCTTCAGTGTCTCACCAAGAAGTTTGCTATGGTAGTGACTGCCATAGAAGAGGCAAAAGATCTGTCTCAGTTCACCGTAGAAGAGTTGACTGGATCTCTTCTAGCTCATGAAGCTCGACTCAATCAAGAAGAAGAGTCGTTGACCAATGCTTTCAACACCCAAGCTTCCCTCAACAGAGGTCGAGGCAGAGGAGGACAAGGTAGAGGGAGAAGAGGCCGAGGGTCTCCAACTACAAAGAATAGAACCAGTCATGAACACTCGGATCATTCAAAACATTCTCACAACTCTTAGGGTCAGAGGGGGAGAGGCAAGACATGGACCAATAAGTCCAATATTCAGTGTAACTACTGCAAGAAGTATGGACACTATGAATGAGAATGTAGAAAGAAGCAAGCTGACCAGACTAGTAACTAGAACAATAGCAGGGCCAATGTCTCTAAAGAAGAAGAAGGTTCATCAAAGGTGATGTTTCTGTCTTCTCAAACAACTGAAGAACACTGCAGCTCAGATCTATGGCTACTAGATAGTGGTTGCAACAATCACATGACAGGTAACAAGTCACTATTCTCTAGTCTGGATTCCTCTATTATCATGAATATCAAGGTAGGAGATGACTTTCTGCTTCGAGCAAAAGGAAAAGGTACTATCCCTGTTCTTACGAAGGAAAATGAAAAGAAATTTATTCATGAGGTGTTCTATGTACCACATTTAAATGTAAATCTGATCAATATAGGTCAATTACTTCAGAACCAATATGATATTAGGTTTTATGATACATATTGTACTATTTATGATAAACCTCCCAGTAAGAGACTCATAGCCAAAGTCGAAATGACCAAGAATAGAATATTTCCTCTTAGTCTCAGAAGTGCAACCTTCCACAGTATGTAGCCCATATAGTTTCTATTCTAGATGAATCCTGGTTATGGCAATATAGATTTGGTCATCTTCCCTTCAAGATTCTCAATCTCCTGCACAAACAGTCAATGGTCAAAGGGTTACAAGTTATTCATGAACAATCCAGCACTTGTGAGGATTGTATCACTAGTAAACATCAAAGGGACAGCTTCCCCACTTCCACATCTCAAGCCAAAGAACATCTTAAGTTAGTTCATACAAACATCTGTGGACCCATGCAAACCCAATCCATAGGAGGTAGTTTTTATTTTCTAACCTTTATTGATGATTTCAGCGAGAAAACATGGATTTATTTCCTCAGGAACAAATCAGAGACCTTCTCCATGTTCAAATAGTTCAAGGCGCTCACTGAGAAGTAGTCTGGAAAGTTCATTAAAATACTAAGGTCAAATGACAGAGGTGAATATGATTCACATGAGTTTTCATACTTCTACAAGCAGCATGGCATCTAGAGACAGTTCACCACCAAATACACTCCACAGCAGAATGGAGTCGCTGAACGAAAGAACCAAACCATCATGAACATGGCTTGCAGCATGATGTCACACAAGAAGCTATTAGATGGGTATTGGGCTGAAATTGTTGCATGCTCAGTCTACTTGCTCAACAAATCACCGATGGTGACTGTCCAGGACAAGATCCCTGAAGAAGCATGGAGTGGCACTAAGACTAGCGTCGCACAACTCAGAATTTTTGGTTCTATTGCTTTTACGCATATACTTGACAAACTCGAAAGAAAATTGGATAAGAAGAGTGAGCACTGCATTTTCATTGGTTACAGTGAACAGCACAAGGCATATATAAACTATATAATCCTGTCACCAAAAATGTTGTGGTGAGCAAAGATGTAAAATTCATTGAAGACAAATGCTGGAGTGATCCTTCAGACATACAACATGAAGAACATTCAAATCTTCCAGATCTCCCTATCAAACTTCCAAGATTGGAAGTACAGCGGCAAGAAGAAACATCAACAGAAAGTCCACCACAAAACCAGAAAACCAGAAGCTTGAGAGAGTTATATGAACCAATGTTGCAAACATCGTGTTAGGGAATATATCGTCAAGGATCTGGAAAGAAATTTATCAAAAACATCGAAGAAAATATCGAGAATTATCGAAAAATATCAAAAAAAAAACTTAGAACTAGAGAATTATGAAAATATCGAACAAATCAGCAACACGAAAAACTTGGGAAAAATCGAAAATATCGAGAGAAATCGGAGATATTTGCAACACTGATATGAACAGAGTCCAGTTCTTGATGAGCAACTTCAGTATGCTCTATTCTCCTATCAGCCCACATCTTTTAATGAAGCAATGAAGGATGCACAGTGAGTAAAAGCCATGAATGAAGAGATTAGAAATCGGAGATATTTGCAACACTGATATGAACAGAGTCCAGTTCTTGATGAGCAACTTCAGTATGCTCTATTCTCCTATCAGCCCACATCTTTTAATGAAGCAATGAAGGATGCACAGTGAGTAAAAGCCATGAATGAAGAGATTGATGCAATAGAGAAAAACCAGACTTGGGATCTTGTTGACATCCTTGCAAAAAAACCAGTCTTGGAGTCAAATGGGTCTATAAGACCAAACTGAATGAAAAAGGAGAACTTGAAAAGCACAAGGTAAGGTTGGTTGCCAAAGGATATGCACAACAGTATGGTGTAGATTATGATAAACCAAACTTGGGATCTTGTTGACATCCTTGCAAAAAAACCAGTCTTGGAGTCAAATGGGTCTATAAGACCAAACTGAATGAAAAAGGAGAACTTGAAAACCACAAGGTAAGGTTGGTTGCCAAAGGATATGCACAACAGTATGGTGTAGATTATGATGAAACCTTTGCTCCTATAGGGATGGATACCATCAAAGCTGTAATTGCCATTACAGCACAAAATCAATGGCATGTGTATCAAATGGATGTGAAATCGGTCTTTCCTAATGTTATTCTTAAAGAAGAAGTTTATGTAGACCAGCCACCTAGTTATATTGTCAAAGGTCATGAAGACAAAGTGTTTAAGCTGAAAAATGCCTTGTATGGTCTAAAACAAGCTCCACGAGCTTGGTACAGTAGGATTGACTCCTACCTCATCAACAATGGTTTCAGCAGAAGCAGCAATGAGCCCACTCTGTATGTCAAAACAGAGCAAGGTAAAATGTTGATGGTATGTCTTTATGTTGATGACATGATTTACACTGGTAATTTGATGCTTGAAGACTTCAGGACAGTCATGAAAAAAGAATTTGAAAAGACTATTTAGGACTGATAAAGTACTTCCTTGGTCTAGAAGTTACTCAAACTGATCAAGGTATTTTTATTTGACAGCATAAGTATGCTGCTGATATTTTGCAGAGATTCAGCATGGACAAATGTAAACCAGCAGAAACCCCCATTGCTCTTGGCACCAAGTTAACCAAGAATGATGATGGACCAGCAATAAATGCTACACTCTATAAACGAATGGTAGGAAGTTTAATGTACTTGACTACAACTAGACCTGATTTGATGTATGTTGTCAGTCTTATTTCTAGATTTATGGAGTCTCCCAAACACTCTCACTGGGAAGTTGGAAAAATAATTCTGAGATATGTTGCAGGCACACTTGGATATGGCCTCGGGTACACTCATACACCAAGCAGTACTCTCGCAGGGTACACTGACAATGATTTTGTAGGTTGTATTGATGATAAGAAAAGCACATCTGGTTATGCTTTCCATTTGAGTACAAATTTGATCTCTTGGGCATCTCAAAAACAACCCATTGTCAGCATGTCTTCTGCAGAAGCAGAATATGTAGCAGCCACCACAGCAACTTGCCATGCAGTTTGGCTAAGAAGACTTTTAAAACATTTGGGACATACTAAAAAGGATCCCACTTCTATTTTCTATTATAATAGCTTTGCAATACAATTTTCCAAACATAATGTATTTCATAGAAAAAGCAAACACATTGACTCTCATAATGTATTTCATAGAAAAAGCAAACACGTTGACTCTCACTATCATTTCATTCGTGAGTTAGTCAATGATGGACAAATTTCCTTACTGTTTTGGGAACATCTACATTTGAATATCAAAGATAGCACTTAGGCATATACAATGCTGAAGATGTAATACCAGTTGAGATTAAGGGGGTGTGTTGAAGGATGTAATCTCACCTATAAGTTAGTTAGTTAGTTGAGTGACCCATAGTATTTTCTGACCTACGTTATTCACCCATAGTATCGTTATGTAGTATTGGGAACATCTGCATTTGAATATCAGAGAAAGCACTTAGGCATATACAATGCTGAAGATGTAATACCAGTTGAGATTAAGGGGGTGTGTTGAAGGATGTAATCTCACCTGTAAGTTAGTTAGTTAGTTGAGTGACCCATAGTATTTTCTGACCTATGGTATTCACCCATAGTATTGTTATGTAGTCCTATATATTCTATTGAAAATACTATGGGTCACTCAACTAACTAACTAACTAACTCACAGGTGAGATTACATCCTTCACATAACAAGGTCTATAACGCTTCAAGACGCATTCCCATGGTTTTCTACGAATCTATATTAATCCACTTTGGCACCTCCTCAATAAACTTTGAAGCGTCACAATCAATAACTTCTGCTTTATTAAACGGCAGAAGCTAATAAAGTAGTTTCTCATGGTTTCTCTATCATGCAATTTCTATGTTCATAGTCCAATACTTACAAAACACTATGTTAATACTTAATACTACTCAAACATATATATATATATATATATATAGTAATTTCTCATGGTTTCTCTGTCATGCAATTCCTATGTTCATAGTCCAATACTACTTTAAACATATACTTTCCAAAACACGATGTTAATACTTAATACTACTGAAACATATATATATATATATATATAAACAATTTCTAAAAAGAAAATAATTGCATGATCCACATTATTTCCCAGTCAAATAAATAAGTTGCATGACTACATTTCTATAACTTCCCAATACAGTTTATAAATATTACAAAGAATCAATGGTTTAAAAACCGTCCATATACAAAATATCTATTTTATGGAAAAACAAATCATCTTTACACATTCTAACCATCAAATATCTTTTTAAACATCTTTATACACATTTCTATGTTATGATACTCTTTTAAAAACTATCTGAAGTTGCATGAAACAACAAACTCATTACAAAAGAAACACAGAAATGGTTTCCATCTTTACACATTTCTATGTTATAATATTTACACATTTCTATGCTATGATATTGTTTTAAAAACTCTTTGAAGTTGCATGAAACAACAAACTCTTTACAAAAGAAACACAGAAATGGTTTGATCATTGTAAGAAACAATCTAAAAGACAATACACACACACACACATATATATATATATCCTACAAGAAATGAAACATATACCAAATAAAACATATTCGCGGAAACGAAACATATACCAAATAAAACATATTCGCGGAAGATATGTAGTACAAATCATTTCTCAAAAAAAGATGAAAATAATCGTAAAAATTAGGTATAGTGTAAAAAGGTGATATACAAATAAGAAGATTGAAAGATGATGCCTCAGCTCTATTGATGCCCAAATAGAATATTTGGTTCCGTTGAAAAATCAGACATAAGACTATTGAAAGACATAATTGAACACATGCATTTAAGAAATAGAATATTTGGTCCCGTTGAGAAATCAGACATAAGACTATTAAAAAACATAACTGAACACGTGCATTTAAGATGTCATGTATGGAAATCAATTTAAGCAAAACTAATATCATCAAATTAAGAAACCAGCTATAAAGTAAAATTGGTAAGAATATACGTCCTCAGCTCTTGTAGTTTAGCATTCATCGTTGGCATCAAAGTAAGTGCCTTCAATGTAAGCCCCAGCATTAAAGTGCCTTCGATGTAAGACCAGCATTAATTTAATATGTATACCCAGAGTTAATTTAATTTACATTTAATGTCCACAAGTCATCATCAAATCCTCAGCTCTCATGGCTTAGCCTTCATCGTTGTCCTTCAGTATAAGCTGATTAGATTATCAGGTCTTTAACTCTCATAGCTTATAGCCTTCATAGTTGGCATGAAGCAAATGTCTTCACCGTAAGGCACAACATTAATTCAATATATCTAATATTTAATAACAATGTCCACAACTGACCAGAACTCTGAGTTCAGAAAAGGGAGAGGGCACGACCTAAAGGTTGTAACTATGACAATGGGACAAAGTTTAGAAAAAAGAAAAGCGATGAGAAGCCACAAAGTGGCTACTCTCTTCCTAAGTATAATTTATTTAATTATTTAGTATTTAAATTACATACAAAAGGTATATCTTCTCCATTGGCTCCAAAGTGTTGTAAACAATTTAACGCTTTTACACCAAGTTCTCCAAAGTGCTACAAACAGTTTATCGCTTTTACATATGATTCATGTCACACTAGTTTATGAAGATTATATGTTTTTTATTGCTATGCCTTTATCCGAGGAACCTGACTCACTCTGTCTAACTCTTTGGGAAAGAGTGAGACTCACTCTGTTCAAATTTCTTCTTGGGTTTCGTGAATTGAAATATGGATGAACAAGCCGCCTAGCAACAAATCATACTAGCATAGAAATAATGACAAACATGATTTATGTATTCAATATATTTGTGAAAATAAACCATCTTATAAAATTGATAACTGCAACGATAAACTAACCATAGCTGATTGCACCAGTCCCCCTATTCTTCCCAGCTTAAGCCCGCCACACAAAAGGAAAAATTATATACAACTTTTTGTCATAAAATAGCATAAGTTTCAAATCTACAAAGCTCCAAAACAAATTTTTTTCCCTGTTACTTTGTATCCTGTACAGTGGCATGATCATAATCAAGCAAACTGAGTGTCTGCCTGGGTGGCATAATATTCTTCTTTTTAAATGCCAAATTGAGGTCGATTGGATGCACATACTTGCAGTTGGGCCTTGAAGGAAAATCCTTATAAAACATCACAAACATGTGACACTGTGTACAGGCCACTGAAATCATCTCTCCGCTATTTTCATCAAAGAGATCAGACAAGTTCTTCCTTCTGTTGTTGCTTCCATATCTGACCGTTGTCAGGAAGATTCATTTGGAGGTCCAACTGCATAGGCTGACCGCCAGAAACTGGACTTGTTTCTCTTGGATCATGCCAAGTCTTCGCTTTTGTGGCTGAATTGTAATAATATATAATCAAGAAAAAACTAAAGAATGAAATAAACCTGAAGGTGAGTTCAATGACAACAACCAAAAAACCATAAATAAAAGAAAAACACAATATGTAACCAATTGCTGCCATTCTGGAGGCAGTGGAGACTCAACATGAAGCTCAATACCAATACTTGACAGTTTCAATTTCTGTCCACCAACACCAATCTCATCACCATGTTTAAAATCGCCTGAATTCCAACTCCATTTTCTCTTCTTAGATACATCTACAAACATCTTCTTAGATCCTACAATAGAAGAAGGAAACAAACCTGAAGGTCTAAACATTGCTGAAGGTCTAAACATGGCTGCCTTTCTGGAGGCAGTGTAGACTCAACGTGAAGCTCAATACCAATACTTTACAGTTTCAATTTCTGTCCACCGACACCAATCTCATCACCATGTTTAAAAATGCCTGAATTCCAACTCCATTTTCTCTTCTTAGATACGTGTACAAACATCTTCTTAGATCCTACAAGCCTCTAGTACTAAACCTTGAAAAAATATAGGGTTTCAAGGGGTCAACTAGGGTTTAAGGGAAAACGACCACGGGTTGGGGAGAGCAAATCTAAATCGATCTAAGCTACAAATTCATGTGAGAATTCTGACAAACTCTCATATTATATAGAGAAACATGCTGAAAGTTTGAGGTATATATCCACTCTGGGAGAGACAACTGTACTGAACATCATCCAATATTGCACAATCTCTCTTAAAGTTGGAAGCCAATATCAAAAGCCATAGAAGTTTCTCTACTTCTCTACAGATTAAATTGTTTATACGGTTACTTCATATCGTTCCATAGCTCCGAAGCGCGTAGGATAAACAGCCACCAAATCGCCCCGTTTTTCCGGCCGATTTTTTATTAAAATCAGTCAAATGTTTGCTGTGAAATTGTTTATTTCATTATTTTGGAATTCTACTAATCTTATTAGCTCTTTCTATACTAAATCGGGCATTTTAAAACTACCCAAATGATTAAAATTTCGATTTAATTCCTCGAAAGTATGGTTTACACCAAAATTGATCTGCCAGATTCCGGCGAGTCAGGGGCGATTTGGTGAACGCTTATACTGCTCCGAAGTGGTGGAAACAAAATAAGAAGTCGTTGGAGTACAAACATATGGTATTTGCATTGGTTAAGGTCTTAATTGAAAGCATTGAGAGCATGTAAGAGGAATGAATGTGGCAGGGTCGTAAAAGATATCGTAGGTAAGCGTGACTACAAAGCCCCTCTTACTTTTACTACTTCCCCCTACATTTACACACCTTCATAAAGGTGTTCAATCAATACCCACCTTCAACACTTTTCAATTCCATTTATACAGCATTTAAGCTGCCCTTAAATGCTTATTTTTTTGTGGCGTGGGCTAGCCAGGGTATGTTATCAGTACCCAATTAAATTCCAACTGCTTTCAGTTAATCCATTAACTTGATTTCTAGCGTAAGATATAATGCTTTGAATGTATGAGAGTTGCTCTTATCTGCCCTCCATAAATTGTAGTCAGAGTTTTATAGATACCTTGGATTTGCCAGCTTTAATTACACCTTGTCGAATTTTACCTATATCAGCTATTAAGGAATAGTAAATTATGTCATGTCACCACCCATACTTGTCATGTTGTACATCAATTCTACGAATTCCAAATTTCTCTTTAACTCCAACAATTTATTACGATCGTTGATACATAGGAAAAATAAAAATTGAGAATTGTTCCACGTGAACCCATGTAGAGGGATGTGTGTATCTGTTTGCCATTTTAATGAGCTGTTCCAGTTTTAATTGTTGGAGAAAACTCTGTTGGCAGCAGAGGGATGCGCACATCTGTTTGCCATTTTAATGAGTTGTTCCAGTTTTAATTGCTGGAGAAAACTCTGTTGGCAACAGCAATTATGAACAGCTTGCACAATTAAACTCTCAAATTGAAACTAAACATATTGCAATTCAAACCAGCAATAAATCCACTGTAAAATATCTGCAAGATAATTTTTTTTTGTTTTAAGATCATTAAAGGGATTGTACAAATTTCATCCATGGACCAGAAATCAACTACTAAAATTAAAAATTCCAAGGGTTAAATTTCCCTGGAATTGTTTGAGTTTATAAGAATCAAGATTGCACTGAGAATTAAGGCCAGTTAGTAATTGTTGCTATATGTATGGAAACTGCATATATTTTTAAATTAGAATCTCATGGAGCACGTTGTAGAATGCACCAATCTCCTTCAGAACAATGTCTTGTAGGAGAGTAAAAGATTGAAATCGTACTATTTAGGTTTTAAGGGTTTGGTGACTGAGATTAACAAAGCCAAAGAGATCTTTATTGTACTTTCTGAGTGTTGCTGGTCCCATAACGTAAGATGACATGAACTTGGAGATCGGTGTTTAAGCATCTTCATAAGCCAACACATATGTCGCGTGTAAGCATAATTGGGCAAGTAACCCTGAGAAAGTTGTTGAAGGCGCCAAGCTACAATGACTATCTTTTGCGTGGCAGAGAATTAGGGTTCTATTTAAATTTAAGGCATGGAGTGTGTTACATCTTGCAACGGTGGTGCCCTGCTGATCCACAATTAACCCTAGATCGTCGAGAACATTATGATCTTTACAACGATCAATAAGTAGGCTTGGCCTTACCCTGTCATGACGGTGCTCGGCACCTGAAAATGGTCTTAATTAATGAGCTCCTGCAGTGCCATGATCTTAATAAATGCATGATGATCTCAGCCCATTGCCAAGTCTTGGGCACCATTTTACGAGGCTGAGATCATCAGTATGAACCAATCCCATTTAAGAAAAATAGTTAATAAAATAATATAAAAATTACAAACTATAGTCTTGACTTTAGAAATACAAAAACTTTACTTCCACTGACATGAATAATACCACCTTCGTGAAAACTATATTGTCCCCAAGGACATAATAAAAGTTTCTATAGAGAGAGAATAAAGTATAGATAAAAAATACAAGCCAATACTCTTTTAGAGTATATAAATATTTATTGTATGGAATAGCAATCATAGCCCAAAAGGAAAAAGCTTTATAAATATATGTTGTATGGATAAGCAATCATAGCTAAAAGCCTGTCACTAGACACGTCCAAAACCCCCCTTGTGTCTTGTGGGGTCCTGTTGGACACAAACACAACATCAACACATGTCCGACACGTGTTTTTCGTGTCTTGGAATCGAGACATGAAAAAATACGTGTTGACATTGTGTCCCGATATCCAAAGTTTTCAGAATTTTAACATCTAAGAACTGGTGGGATTGCAATGTTTCAAAACTGGATTCTATCATGTGTGCGGGATGGTATTGGCATTTAATTGATATTGCCAACCCCTCTAAGTATCTTGTTGTTGGTTGTGTTGATAATTGAACTCATCTACCATGCCCTTAGTTAAAATTGTACCCTTCACACAAACCAAAACCATTGATTATGCATGCTAAGCTTTCTACCTCATTTTAACATTTGGATTAGCCATCTTCATCAAATTGGGGAATGATGACTTGAGCAACATGGAGATGGATGCACAAGGATCCACAAATTGTACAAAGCACAAGGAGGAGGAGGAGGAGGAGGAGGGAAGAGGAGGGTCAAGGTAGTGACGAGTTTGTTGATTCAGGCATGGAGGAGGACTATTGACAAATGAGATTCTTCCATCTTAATCTCATCTATGATCTACCCCGTTTTGTATTTACTATTTATTACTACTAGTTGCCATTGGAATTATGACATCTATGCTTTTGATGACTTAATGAAAAATATGGTTTTGACATCTTGAGCTATCATCTGTGTCTCATTGTGATTTGTGAATGAGAGAATGTGTAATGTGTATTGATTCTAATTAGTAATTTCTATTCAATATTTGTAAATGTTCTTGTTTCAAAAAAAAGTTGGATATATATGTCTATATTTTTAATATATAAAACGTTTCCTCCGTGTCCTAATTTCGGGGGTCACCGTGTTCATGTCGAACACTCATATTTTTGTGTCTTCGTGTCGAAAGACTTAGCTAAAAGTTTTTTAATTGCTATAGAATAGTCCCTTGAAAACCATGTTAGAGGTCAACTTCGGAAGTTTTAATAATCCCTTAAAACCCATGTTTAAAAACTTGGAAGTCCTTAGTTTAGATCCATATTGTAGATAACCATTTTTGTAACTTGTAGAAGTTACAATCAAGAACAAAAAACCTTCACCTTGGCCACTCAACCAAATTCATAAAATAACTGCAACAAGACTTGAAGGGTGTAGCATAAGTGTAAACCAGTGTTCCCCCAAGTTTCTTGGACGCAGGGACGTGGGAGTGAGGAAACACACAAACGACATATGCAGAAGTGCCCCCCCAAAGTTTAGGAAACGTTGAAGGGTACGTTGGGGTCTTTAACATAGGAAAATTTTTAAATTATATGGGACCCCACCAATAATACTACAATAACACTAACATCATGTATTCAGTGTTGTGTTTGTCATCATGTAAAAATTAAACCACTAACATAACGTCATAATTCAATGATTCATTCCAATGATTTGGAATCCACTAACATCCTAAAACTTTGCGAGCCCTGAAACTTTGAAACTAATTTACTAACCCATACTAGCCTTGAAACAAGTGAATGCAACCTCAGATTCGGGATTTGCGGCAGAGATGTGACCTCGAGTCATGTCCATAGTAGACTCAGCCTCAGGCGACGGTGGACTTGCAATGCGACTATAGGCTTGCAGTGAAGACTCGGCCTCACACGATGGTAGACTTGCAGTGGAGACATCCTGCGACCTATGCAAACTTCCAGCTCTAGCAAACACCGAACACTAATGGAGAATAAAACGAAAAAGCGGCTCCTAACTGCAAATATTAGTGGAGATTGGAGAAAAAATGCAGCACCCAAAATGAAGGAAATAAAAGATAAAACCCTCACGAATGGGCACCTCATGCATGTCAAAGATGAACAGGTGAAGAAAATTGAAGGGAAAACGAAATCCAAGGGAAAACAAGCAGCCACATATTTAATTTTTGGTCGAAAACTCACCCACATTTCCTGCTTTTGAGGAAACGACCCCTCTGTGCATTTTCGGATTTGGGTATGAGGTGGAAACGTACCCAAACTCGTTTCCTAATTTCCGAAACGCATGGGAGCGAGGAAACTAGTTTCCAGGGTCTGGAAACACGTTCCCATGTAACACTGGTGTAAACACAAATGACTTCACTGAAATAGGTAGAACAAATGACCTTCACCCTAGCTACTCAACCAAATTCATAAAATGACTGCAACAAGTTAAAATATGCAAATGGAATATATGCAATATAGCCCTTCAAGCGATGATTTTACATAAGGACAAGCCCAAGGCTTATGGAATAGTTGAACAATATTCGAAAGACAAACACTTTGCGAATGGCAATAATGCCTATGTAGTGGAAGGCCATGACTAAGAATTTGACAAACCAACATAGTCTACTGTCGGATCAATAAGATCGGTCCTTTACAATGGTTCATTAATGTGAATGTTTTATTGTATTTTTTCAGATTGCGATGCGGATTTTCTGAATGCTTTTTTGCAAGCCCTTGCAATATACATCCCCTACTTCATACCTTTAATATAACAACCAAAACTCACCATATAAGTTATATTTAAAGAATTATTTGTTGATTTCTTAACTTCTTGGAAATCAAACATGCAACCCAACTCACATAAATCTTCGAGCACTTTATCAACATGATTGTTTAGGTTACAGCCAATATTGTTTAGGTTATTGCCAATTCTTTGTTCATAATGCACGTTGACTTAAGGAGTGAGTAAGTCTTATTAGTTTTGGCATGTTTAGGTTGTGGCCAATTCTTTATTCATCATGCACGTTGACTTAAGGAGTGAGTAAGTCTTATTAGTTTTGAGATGCAAATGACATCCACTTAGTTTCACAAATTCCATGACTATACATAAGTTTAAGATGATCAAGTTATTCAAACTCCAATCTAAGCTTCACAGTAGATGCCAAGTTGACTTAATAAGAAGTGCTTGATTTGATACTTGTCAACCAGAACTAGGTAGGGTAGACTTCTCATAACTAACTTCTCCTTCATATCATTGTTACTATATTCCTTCTTCAAGTTTGTATACTTTACTTTTGTCTAATTATATAATTGTAATTTTAACGTGTATCCAAATATGTAATTTCAAATGACAATGGATTGAATCTAATGTAGTGTAGTAGTGTAGTTGTTTCGTATATAGAAAAAAAGATATATTAACTTGTTTTTACTATAAAATTGAATTTTTCACATGTGATTATTAAATAGAAAGAAAAACACAAAAGATTTGCACCAGAAACCTAGGGGTTTGTTTCTTACAAGGAGAATGGGGTTTTAAGGGGTTTGTTTCTTACAAGGAGAATGGGGTTTTTGAATAGATAGAGAGCCCACTCACTTTTAAAAGGTAGTTACAAGCTATCCAACGACCATTGTAACTCATTAACTCTGTGTTATTGTAATATCAAAAGTCCATGGCAAGTTTAAGCAATGACCCTCCTTAGATTTTACCATATTGCAATTACCCATGATAATATGAAAGAAACCGGCAAAGTAACACCCCTCCTCTATGGCGTTTCCACTTTAGTTTACGTATTTAAGATGTAAGACTTATAAATATGTAAGACTTAGCTTCTAGCGTTGCCTATATGCTTATTTTGGGGGGAATTAGTGCAAAGGAGGACTATTTCCTTCACTCCCGTCATTGGGTGGAGGAAAGTGTAAACGTAAAAGTAAAGAGTTCCGTGTTATTTTGATGATAGGATGGTCTGACTGACGATGGACAATGGAGCATGGGATGCGCTTTCAAATTATTTGAGTAGTGATGACATATAATGCTTATGACAACAACATTCGATGCATGACAGCTAGCTCATCCCATTTATATTTTCACATGTCATGTATCTCCGCCCCTCCTTCAGTGCCACAACCAATGTTCAAATTTGAAGGGTGGGTCTTAAATTTCAATTGGAAGGGAATTTATACTTAGAGCCCTTCAAAGATGAAGGGAAATATAAACAAGTGGAATAAGCAACAAAGTTGCTTAGTACCTGCCTCCTAAGAAGAGATTGAAAATATATAGCAATAGGATAATTTTGCTATAAAAATA
>LPNX010373848.1:11250-31327 GCA_001517045.1 Pseudotsuga menziesii
GAAGGATATTATGCCGCATGTCAGTTTAATGCGGCGATATTCTTGCACGTGTCACTGGTTTCAACTAAAGTGGATCCCACCGATTTAGTTAGCCAAGGTGCCAAGGTCGTGTCCAAATTAGCCTATAAAAACTATAATTATATGGAAAGGTCATGCAAATTAGCCTTATAATTAACATTTTATGCCAAGGTCATGTCCAAATTAACATATAGCTAGGTTGCATTAATTCAATTTTGTTAATATAGGGACGTGTAAATATAGATTATATATATGTTAATATTTAGTAAAATGTACAAATTTATTGTCAAATTTGTAATTGTTTTCATTGTCGGAGTGACAACTAAAAATGACCAAATAAATGACCAATTGTTATGTGGTCATTTCTAATCTAGATATCCCGTGACCAATTTGGTCATTTATCTTGGTCATTATTAGTTGGTTTTCATCTCGTGACCAAAAGTGGTCATTTATCTTGGTCTTTTTTAGTTAGCTCACTTAAATTTATCAATTTTGGTCATTTATCCCTTGAAAAAAACTGTGGTGACCAAAATTTTTGGTCTCCTGGTTACTAATCTCTCATTTTCCACTAGTGATTCTTTGTTTTCTTCACTGTCTTTTTAAATTCTTCTACTACGTTACTGGAAAACTCAATAAACTCATACTCTTGCTTTATCATCTCCTGATCTTTGACAAATATGTTTATGAGAGACTCTTTATTGGTTTCTACCCAAGCCATCCTTCCCTTCAAAGTTTCTAATATATCCTGGGTTCTATCAAAAAAATATGAAGTTGTATTTACAATTTCTTCTAATCTGGTGTCTATCTGCTGACCTTTAAATCTTTCTCCTACCATCTGTAGTTGCATCTGGTGGATATTATTTCTAAGAATCAAAGCATGCTCCTTTAAAGGTATGATGTCAGCCTTCTTCTCCATAGAACTTTTCAGTGACACTGCCAATGAATTCTTCTAATCTTCAAAGGCTGCTATCTAAGTTTCATCTCTTCTGCAGCAATCTTCTGCATTTCCAGCTCAGTCACTTTAGTTTATAATATGCTCTTTTCTTTATTCAGTTCTTCAACTGATGACTAAAGATGATTTTTCTCAGCTTCCAAACTCTTATATTTCAGCTGTAGTTTTCCCAACTCTACTGAGGTAGCCTAAGAATTCCTCTCTATATTTTATGCAGATACTACTAGAGCATCTTTATCTTCATGCAAGGTTTGACATTCTTCCTTTGAAACTTTGATCTCACCGATCATGTCCTCATACTTTCTCTTCAAATCCTGGCTTTCACCCATTTCCTTCTTCAAAGTTTCTTTCAACTGGGTCACCTTTTTCTGAGACTGCTCAAGGTCAGTCATGATCCTATCCAAATTGTCTTTAGTGGCTAGGGTTAGAGCTACCCCAACCCTCGCTATTAATCATGGATCCTTATGTGTACCGTGAACTACTATTTTTTCAGTTACCATCCTTCCTGGTTTACCCCCAGTGTCCACCTTCTTTTCAGTTCTTTTGACAATTCTCTTTTTCTCTTTGTCATAAAAAATAGTGTTAAAATCTGGTACCTCCTTTCCTTCCATAGGAAAGAAACGAATCAAATCAACCTCAAAAATGGAACCTTCTCCTACCACACTACTAGAAGGAACAACATGCTCTAATGGATCAAAATTAGAATTCCCTTGTCCTTGATTGATAGGATCTTGTTCTTCTTGTATATTTTCCCTCAATCCTTCATCGGCCTGTTCTATTGGTTGTTTTCCCTTTTGGGCATGTTCTAATCTGACGCCCTCGCTCTCTACCTGCTTTTTCTGTGTCTCCTCTTCTTCCTTCCTTTTCTTTTCTTCTTCAAGCTTCTTTGCTACTTCTTCAGCTACTCATTTCTGTTCTTCTTCTTCTGACCCCAACCATTTTTCCACCTCTTCTACTAGTCTACTAGCCTCCTCTTCTCTCTTCTTGGCTTCTTCTTCTTCTTCTTTCCTTTTCAATTTCTCCACAGCTTTTCCTTTACCACCCATAGTTTCTATCTTTTTCTTGAACCTTTTTCTCAGGGCTGTCATGTTCTTAGCATTGCAGAAAGTCTCCTCGTCTTTGTCCCAAAAATTGGTGTACTCAAAATGAACTCCGACTTCTTTGCAGTAATTAGATACTTTGTCCTTGGAATCATTTCTATGGAAGTTCATTTCACCGAAGTGAAAGTATCCCAATTCTTTGACAAATTCTACTGCATTCTTCACCCTTGAAAATTTGTAACTTCTAATAAAAAATGGCACTGCAGGATATACTGCCTTTTTTTGTTCAAAAAGAAAATTCCCTACTCCATCAATATATAACTGTCTAACAACTTCTTTATGGAGTACATAATCAGTAGCATATCTCGGGAGTAGAGAAGGGGCCTTTAAACTGCCATACATTCTTACATATAAGACATCCTCTGTTAAATAATAACTTATGTATTCTTGCATCACCTTGAAGGATTCTTTTGACATGCAATTGCATTCTACTAAGAAAATCAGAGTGTATAAAGGCATGATAAAATTCTCACAAATATATTTATAATAGCTGTAATATTTGTGATCCCAAAATATCTTGTAGGAAGCATATACTGGAGCTCGGTCCTTATCCCAATGGAACTTAAGTGCAGGGAAAGGCTAAGTGCATAGAATGCAATCAATCAAAATAGAGCTCATGTATAATTCTAACTTCTTTTGGGACACTCCTCCCAATGCTATGCTTATGCAGGCTAACGGGCTATTTGACACTATGTTTGCCCAGTTAAAAATGGTCCCTTGTGTAGCAACAAAGTAGATGACTGGTATCCAACCCATCTTAAAACTTTTCCCATTGGCTCTCCCAAAATTCTATTCAACATTAAAGCGATGAATCTATATGGGGCACAGAGAGCTAATGTCTCATAATCTCCTGAAGTTTTGGTCCTAAATTTTTTGCCCAAGATCATCATTTTCTTTATTGTCTCTACCATGTCCAGACTCAGATCCTTTAAGTAACTTTCAATTAGATAAGTCTGTGGTGTTGGTAGATTATATGCCATAGACACATAAGCAGGGATGTATGCAACATAGCCTTACTTCTTGGTATTTTCTAGGATCATTCTTGTTACATTTTCCCTGGGTAGAATCCAACCTATCACTTTCGAGCATGGAAAAAGCTCAGGCCTAGTAGCCACTTTCATAAGGGATGACCTTTCAATGTTAGCATATATTGGCATGTATTCAAAACCAACATCAAGGAAACTTTGGTTTGAAATCATTCTATACACTTCTCCCCACTTGTATTATGGTTCAACCCTAGTAGTAGCTTTAGTGTCTTCATAAATGACTTCTACCCTGGTTATCACTTCTACTTCAGGTTCTTTTTCAGCCACTTGAGATTTCTTCTTCTGTTTTCTTGACATATTGGTGTGCTGGAAATCAACCTATAATGGTCATGCAACATGGTTCCAGTCTAACTATCTATAGAAACTGGTATAGTAATAAAAAAGAAAACATACAATTATTACCATTTCTTCAATATGCATACTAGAATTCAAAGTCAATACCATGGCCTTCTGAATGAGATATTTTAAACAACTTTCAAAATATTTATGCTCCCCAAACCTGCCCAAAAATCTACTTGCTCAAAACCTAAACTCTTCCAACTTCATAAAACCTATATGGGCACCTCGACTAAGGAAAAATTCACCCCGCCGTTTGCTTCAACAACACTCTAAAACCCTAATCAGTTGCACGACCCTCCTGAATCCCATGGGAAACTACTTCTATAGGAGGAATAGTTTTCTAACCCCACACTAAAAATGTAACAACCAAGAATAGGGTGGTGCAGACAGCAAAACGCCTATCTACACCATGCCATAAACCCTGTCAAAACTACCACAGGTGCACTCATGGCAGACAGACTAAAAATTCACCAACCAAAATTAAATGTTCACAGCCAATAGGCTAATCCCTCACTAAAAGGACAAAAATCACCGCAAGAAAGCCACAAAATGAAAAAGAAACCTAACCCCACCATTGAAACCTAACCCTATCCACCTAGTGGTTAAACATTAACAAAACTAAGAAAACCAAAACCATGAATACATTAGAGTAAATTTCAATTTAAAATGGGCCTTCCAAAAATAATGCAAATTCCATGTCATCATGTATTAGCCAATCAAAATGCTTTAAAATTAAAAAAGGGAGCACCTCTTAAACAAATTTTTAATATAAATTTGGGGATAGGTATCATAAAAAAAATACTTTTTTTCTTCGTATTTTCGACATATCTCTGTGTGTTTTTACTCAATTTTGATTGGGAGATATCGTTGGATGAGGAATTAAATTCCACATCCAACGAGTACCCACTCGGCATACTTTTGGTGGGCCTCGTTGCCCCAACAACAAGAAATACCTAAAAAAACGTGATCATCATCACGTTTTTTTAGGTATTTCTTGTTGTTGGGGCAGAGGGCCCCACCAAAAGTATGCCAAGTGGATACTCGTTGGATGTGGAATTTAATTCCTCATCCAATGAGCTCTCCTGATCGAAATTTGATTAAAACACAGAGATATATGTCGAAAATACGAACAAAAAAGTAGTTTTTTTCTTTTTTTCCTCCAAAATTAATAAATATTATTTTATTATTTCAACTATTAAAATATTAATTTTCCTTAGGAGGCCCATTTTGAGTTGAAATCTAATGAGATCCTACCTAGAAATGATGATACAGGCAACCTGGACAGTAACACCTTTCGTGGGCGTAGAGGAGGACGAATGGAAGCTTGACAGCTGTGTAATCAACAAGACAGATGGATTCTGCAATGAAAATGACAAGTAACAAGCTCAAAACGATGTTATATAGACCTTGACCGAGGCAGAGAACTAGCGGCAGGAAAACCTTTTAACCACCGTTAGGAGACTAACTCCAAAGGAAAACCGCTGTGTCGATTGCTGATCACTCTATTCACCTGGTGATCACTTGGGAAAGAAATATTGAAAATCGGAGGCAACAAAACTAAGCTTCAGATCAACTCACAATTAAACTTCCGCAACGTCAGATGAGAAACAGACTAAAATTTCCGGTTCGATCCATAAAACCAATCCTAATAGCGAGATTTCCCACTTGATCGGTTATTGAAAAAAAAAAGACAAAGGGACGTCCGATTCATCGAATATGCTTGATACTAGGAAATGAGAACCTCGACAAACCAAATCTGAAAAGATAGACCAACTTAATCCCAAGGTAACGACTAATATCTCAAAAAAGTTCCTGATAAAACTCATCGAAAAGCTAGTGGACTGTTCCTCCGCAACGTTGGGAGACTAGTCAACTAAGCATCCGATATTAGAAAGCTAGTTGATTGAGCATATTATACAGACATGCAAAAAGACTAAGTTTTTTCGGGAAATTTATGAGCCCGGAGAAAGCCTTGGCAAAAATAAAACATTCCTAGGTCGGTTTGAAGCTAAAACAAACAAGGGGGGACCCTAAAAATAAAAATTAATTTGGCAAATAGTTGCAGCTGCAACATGTTGGTGTACCTATGTAAAGACATATCTATGGTATTTTACATGTATAATGTAGAGTAAATTTTTGGTATATGTATAACTTGGTAAATAGTTTATTAAAATGGTTAAGTGCATTGCTCTAATACATCGAGTCTATAATGTTGAAAGTAATACATGATGATGTAAATCTAGTCATAAACCTAAAAGTTTAATGTACATTCAAGCTTAAAAAAAGTAAGGTACGATTTTTTCTTAAGGTGCAAGTAAACAACAAGTAATTATGACTAAGTTGTCGAGAAACTAATCCATTGATATTATACAAAAGTATATCTTGGCATCAAGAGTTTATAAGCATTCAAAATAGCATCTTTCCATTATATTTTTTATTTATCTTTATGAGATTGTGATGCAAATAATTTAGTGCGAGATATTGTGAGTAACGAATGCAGGTACGCATGGTTGCTAGAAGCACCGCCACATGGGAATCAATAATATAAGTGAGGATAAAATATGAACTCAATGGAAAAGGTAATTCTTAGAATTAAGATGAATTCTTGATTGTTCTTAAAATATTAGTTAAGATATTGTTAAAAGATTATTATATGAACAATCAATTGGATTTCATGAAAAGGTGGTTCATTGACTCGATATGCCAAGAATGCATTGCAAAAGAAAAACAATAATAAGTAATCAATATATTTGGAATTTTTATTTATTAAGGTACCCATAAGTAGTAACTATGAAATTACTAAAATCAATATCAGTTGTGTAAATGGCATATCTATGATAAGGAAATTGATTCATACAAATTTTGGAATGGCTTACATATGTTTATGGGAGATACTAAAAGTATCAAGTCATGAAAGGTGATAATATGATGTTTAGCATTTTGGATGTGTAACATTGTGAATGACATCTTTGAAGACTTACTTAAACATGTTTTGATGTTGAGCGGGTAATATTTGGAGCATGAACATTACTAAATTAGCATGTTGATATGGTGGGATCAAGAACACCAATAATGTTCATAATTATTAAGAGTTTGGTTTGATATGGAGATGGAAGGCTATGGAACATCGAGTATAATCAGTGATGGTTAAGATATTTCATGTATTCAATATTTATTTATGAAAAAAGTACTAAATATATGTCACTATGTATGATAGTGTTTTGAGGATATTATAGGTAATGAGCTATGGAAGTTCCAATAACACCATAACTTAATAATTGAATTTAAACTTATTAACTAAGAATTGAATTTAAACCTATGAAACTTGCAATAAGAAGAAAGAACTTGATATAACCAAAGATTAATCAAATAAGGAATTAGGAAACCTTTGAGCTAATCACGAGGGTTGACTTAGATTATAAGGCTCTTAAACTTTTAATAAAAAATTCTACATTAAAAGTTAAAAGTTAAATTATTGAAATGGAGATGTAAATATTAGTAATTTCTAGAACCACCTTCTAGTTAAATGTTAATCTTTCACTGATTCGTACATGGACAAGAGGGTAAATGGGGAAAGGTAGTTACTGGCCAAGAAATTCCTATGATGATATAAAAAACATACATAAGGGGAAAATCCTATCCCTAACTTATTTAAAGAGAGAAAGGAAATCTTTCTATCCCTACTAAAAAACGAGCTATCAGGCTCCGAAATGGGTATCCGACTTTAAGCAATTTTGTATGAGTTACGAGGCTCTGTATGGTTCTGTGTGAGCAATTAAGCTCATGGAAACTTGAGAGTCATTAGACTCTTAGAAATAGATATCATACGCTCTTAGGGTTTTTAGGAGCTAGGAAGTAAATTCCCCTAATATATTTGGTGGCACTTGAATAATAAAGACTAATGAGTTAAACCTAAATTTTGGAAAAATGAGAATAAGCAAAAGAACTTGAATATCGATTTATCAAAATGTAACATTCCTTTTGTACTGAAATAATTGATTGAGTAATTTGTGTTGAGCTTCCAAGCTAAGGCAAATTATATCATTCAAGGTCTACGATATTTGAGCTTCGAGGATGAGGAAAAAATTGAGCTTCTAGGATCTATAAAGTTAGATCTTCAAGGATCTTAGGGATTCTAGGCTCTTTGCAGGAGATACGCCCGAGAGATATGAAAATCCAATGAAGGGTATCATCCTTGTTTCATAGTAATGAAAATATATGTAGGTTGAGGTGCCCTACATGTGAACTAGCGGTTCCATGAGGAGATGACCCTCATGTATATATACATGCTAGAAATTGTGAAATACATTTTCAGCCAAGAAATGGGTGGAACAACAATACCATACATGACACATGTATGTGAATAGTATTTTTGGTATTTAATGCACCATGCTATGATGAATGATGAAGCATTATCTTAAAATTTATATTTGACTTGAATCGTTGTGTGATAAATGTGATGAAAGATTTGTTTTTGTGTGCATTGGTAATGATTTTAATTAGTGAATGTTTCAATTATATGGAAAATTATGAATATGCACATGTTGTAATAGTTGAAATGATTACTTATGTTTCCAAGCAGAGTGGAAGCGATTAAATGTACTTTGGAGTAGGTACCACCATACTAGAGGTATGGACATAAGGTTGAATATGTCAAGTTACATTTTATGAAACAAATGCACCGATGATTCTATTTAGATCAGGATTTTACCTGTTTAACAATGTTACAGGTGCATCTAGATAAAAATAAGAATTTTTAAGAATTTTTTATGAAAAAAAACAATGAAATTGCAAGGAAAAATTCCTATTTATGCTTCTCTTGATTTAACAAGGATCATATCTATGCATATGTTTCAATATATTAATGTTGTAAATAATTTGTTATGTTTGTGAAAAGAACAGGTTGAGAAAGACAAGAAGCATTAGAGATATTTCGAAGTAACACCAAAACAAGAAAATATAGATGAAGCTCAATAATTACAAGGGAAAATGTGCATTAAAGACACAAGATTGAAAGCTACCAACACCAAGGACAGTGTAACTTTAATAGGGGAGGTATGTAACATCCTCGGTAAAATAACTATAAGAATTATTTTGGATTTTCCTAAGTTTTAATTTTATTTAGTAGACTTAGGAGACTAAAGGGATTGACTCAACTGAACAATTGGGGCATGAATCAACTAGGGATATGGAGAATGGTTGTGAAGGCATGATGATCTATGTTTTAGATGAGGAATGTCGTCTTGGTTTTACAAATACATAAATAAGAGTTAATTTGTTAATGCTTACTTGATCACCTAAAGTTTTAAGTGTCTTCCTGATCGAAGTCAGAGGCTAAGTGACATAAGCATGTTTTAAGATCCTCTCATTTATTGATTAGAAAATTAAATACTATCAAATGATTATCCTGAATATTATATGATAATGCTATATATTTTTAACATCATAGCTTCAACAAGAGTAATAATAAATGTCATTAATATCCCTAAGAGAAGCTAAGTATAATTATTACCTTATAATTGAGAAATTTAATTAGTATTATTAATAGTTTGGTACTGACAATATTGCTAAGCTTCTAAATAGAAAGGAATTAGATATTTTTTCCATTTTCACCTTGAGTCTAAAATAGGGGAAAAGTTAAGCGTCTCATTTTAAAATAGTTACATATGTGTTTACATGTGTTGTTGTAATTGTAAATTTAAAAGATATTATGATGTATATTATTATTGTATATCATTGTACCCCCATTGGAGACCTGTTTCCCTCCTTTTAGGATGTCATTATTTTCTATGGTCATTGAGGTAAAACCTTTATTGTAAGTTGGGGTAATAATCCCCAAGTGAAATATAATAGAATGTATTCCTAGGTCCCTCTAGGATAATTCAACTCAGTTAGGGTAACAAGTCGTCCCTGTCAAGTTGTAAGGTCAGTCACTTGAAGGGTATAAATAGGGAGGATCCCTCCCTCATTTATACACACACTCACTCACTCAATTTCACCTGATGAAAGAGATAGAATATCAAGGAGAGAGAGAGAGAGAGAGAGAGAGAGAGAGAGAGAGAGAAGACATCTTATACTTTTGTTTCCTATATTGTGATATTCTCTCAGTGATGAAACTATTTTGAGGAAATTTGTGGGGTTTTATCCTTTATGGTTTCCTTGACGAAAATTTTTGTGTCTTATGTATCTGCTCCATATTATTTATATTGCTGTCCTTTTTATTATTTAATATAAAATTCCTAATCAAATTGAATTAGCTTAGAAAAACTAACATGGTATCAGAGCCTCTTTGAAAGAAGGCACTGTGCAACAGTGGAAAGTAGGGCTTTATAGTTCAACTTCTTCTCTCCACAAATCATCAATAGAAGAGGGATATGACAACTCACCATAGAAGGGTGCATATTTTGGTGGAAGAAGAACCAAATTTGAATAATTTTCATTTTTGACCTAGACACTAGTGCCATGAGGAACTAGGGAATCAAGTTTCAGAGGCTTCCCACCTCAACTTTCAGAAAAGGACCCTACTGAGCATCTCACCTCAAGGAAGCGCATATTTCTATCCAAGAAGAATTCCAAAATAAAAAGTTTGTAAATTTAGGGTTTCTCTAACAAAACCCTAGGTTATCCAGCTCTAGAACTAAGTCGGACACCTCAAATCGGTAAGATCTATATCTCTGCTATTTCGATTTGAGGTTGTCATTTCAGAATTACTCATCATACTAATATTTTGGATAAGTTTGGGGGATCTGAAAAATTCTGAGCATGGAAGTACAATATCTCCTTGATTCTTGAAGAAAATTATTTGGATCAGTATAACAGTAAGGAAGTTCTAGAACCAGATGGAGATGAGGCTAAGGCTATCCATAAGAAGAGCATGATTAAATCCAAGAGAACCATTGTAGATTCTATTAAGGATCATCTCATCCCCCATGTTTCATCCTTGAAGACACCAAAGGAAGTAATCGATGCTTTGACAAAGTTGTTCGAAGGAAAGAACATCAACCAAAATATGTCATTAAGGAACCAGCTGAAGAATGTGCAGTTACAAAAATTAGATACCATGCAATCCTACTTCACCATGGTTGCTCAAATTAGGGAACAACTTGAAGCAGTTGAAGAGAATTTAGAAAAAGGAGATATTGTTATGACAACCTTGAATGGTCTCCCTACATCATGGGATTCATTCATTCAAGGACTATGTTCCAAAAGAAGTTCGATCAACTTTAGTAGACTCTGGGAAGAATGTACAAAAGAAGAATCTCAACTCATAATAAGAGAAGAGAATATGGGAGAAACTGAAGATCAATCACTCACAGTTCACACCAGAAGATATAATAGAAAGAAGAATGATCACCATCACAACAAAAGGGAGGACCATCATCACAAAATACAAAAGAAATCGAGAAGAGATTCTCCTAACATTTGATGCTATACATGTGATGAGATGGTACATTACTCCAGAGATTGTCCTAGAAATAGAGGCTCCTTCAACAAGAAGTCAAATAATAATATACACCATGCTCACACTATTGAATATGATGAACCAACAATAAAGAGATTCAAAGAAAAAACTAATTCTTCTGGTGACAAAGGATATGTTCTTATATCAACACTCACGAGAACTATCTCACATGGAATCAATAATTGAATTGTATATAGTGGGGCATCCAAACATATGACAGGATACAAAGAATCATTTGGAAACATTAGAGAAAATTTGGGGTCTAAAATGGGCCTTAAAAGAAAACAAGCCAACAATAAATTCTTATGAGTTGGAATTCAAGAACCAATAGAATTTCAATAAAATGAGTCAACCATAATGGTTGACTTGACATATTTGTCATAAAAAAACTACATTTTTGTTTGTATTTTCAACATATCTCCCTGTGTATTTACTCAAATTTCAAATAGGAGGGCTCATTGGATCCGGAATTTAATTCCGCATCCAACGAGTACCCACACTACATACTTTTGACAAACCCCTCTACCACAGAAACACGAAATACCTTAAAAATGTGATGATGACATCATCATCATGTTTTTAAGGTTTTTCTTGTTTCTGGGGTAGAGAAGTCCATTAAAAGTATGCAATGTGGGTACTAGTTGGATGTGGAATTAAATTCCGCATCCAATGAGCCCTCCCGTTCAAAATTTGAGTAAATAAACAGGGAGATATGTTGAAAATACGAACAAAGAAGTAGTTTTTTCTTTCTTCCTTCAATATTAATAAATATTATTTTATTAATTTATTAATTTCCTTAGGAGGCGCATTTTAGACCTCAAATTTCCTCTGATGCCTATCTGAGCATGATTCACCTCACAAGGTGAAACTTCGGGATGGCTATTAATACCCCATAAAAGGAAGTGGAGAAGCTTCCTACAAGATAGACTCCGGGAAATATTTGAATATGGAAGATGTGTTATATGTTTCAAGATTGAAGAAGAATATTCTCTCCATCTTTGTACTATGTGAAAAGGGAATAAGATTTGTATTCATTGATGGCCAAGTTCTAATGTGTCCAAAAGTAAATATGATAGATGATGCAAAAGTGATTGGAGAGAAGGAGGGAGCATTGTACAAGTTGAAGGGAAAACCTGCACATTAATTGGTTCACGACTCTATTGAACCAAGTGAACTATGGCACAAAAGGATTTCATAGGTGCACTATAGAGCACTACCGAATGCAATCAAAGCAGTTTAATTACTTTCATAAATCTAGACAAAGCATGAAGGAATTTGCAAGGGGTGCATGGATGGAAAGAGCGTAAACAAGAAATTTCCCAGCACTGAGAGAAAAGCAAAAGGAACACTGGACATAATCCACTCAGATGTCTATGGGCCCATGTCATCCAACTCACTAAGTGGGTATGTATACTATGTTTCCTTTATAGATGATTTATCATGTAAGAGTTGGATATACTACTTTAAAGGGAGAAATGAAGTCTTCCACAAGTTCAAGGGATTCAAAGCCTTGGCTGAAAACCACACTACAAGGAAGATCAAGACTCCATGGTCAGATAATGCAGAATATTTCAGCTCAGAAGAATTCAAGGAAATCTACATGGAATCCAGGATTAAGAGGGATTTGAGCATTCCGTACAATCCTCAATAAAGTGGCATTATGGAGTGAAAGAACATAACTATAATGGAAGCATCAAATGAAATGCTACATGACTAGGATCTTTCGATGCTCCTTTGGGAAAAAGAAACAAGGAAAAATTTGTATGTATAGAACTGTACTCCTCATTGAATACTTGACAGCAAGAATCTTGAAGAGGATTTTTCAGGAGAGAAACCATAATTCATCCATATTAGAATATTTGACTTCCTAGTGTACATGAAAATACCAAAGAAAAAGAGGACCAAGCTCGATCCTTCTAGGAGAAAGGGGATATTCACAGGATAAATTGACACCTAGAATGCCTACTGAATATACTTCCCAGGATTCAAGAAGATCGAAATCAAGGCGTAACATTTGGTGAAGACTCAAAACACTCTAGATCAATAAAACTACCTATTATAGGAGTTGAAGAAACTGAAGCAACAAGAGTGAGAGACATAACACTAGAAGAAAAAAATCCACAAGACAATGAAGATCATGACATGGCAGAACCAAAAGAACCAATAGAACCACTTCATGAGAAGAAATCCCACAAGAGAAAACCAACATGGGAATGAGAGATACTATAATATGCAGAAAGATATGCAACTCCGCATGGGATACATAGAGAAAGGAAGAAACCAAAACCATGAAACAACTATGTGGCCCTGCTATGTGACAATATTGATAACGAACCTTCCAACTATGAAGAGATTGCATAAAAGAAAGAATAGAAGGATTCCATGATCAAGGAGTACTAGTCGATTATGAAGAATGGTGTATGGGAGATAGTTATGATACAAGAAGGGAATTATATCATAAACTTGAAGTGGATCTACAATATCAAGCATGTTGCAGATGGCAGAATTAAAACAAAAGGCAAAGTTCATGGTGTGTTGCTTCTCCAAGAAAGAAGGAATAGATTATGATGAGACTTTTGCACCCGGAACGAGATACACTTCCATCAGATGTATACTTGCATTGGATGTAGTAATGAAATGGAAGGTTACACTAGATGGATTTCAAGACAACATTCTTTAATGGTGTAGCTGAGGAGGAAGAGTACGTGGAGCAACCACTAGGATTTGAGACACATGACAGGAAAACACATGTGTGCAAATTGAAGAAATCCTTTTACAGATTGAAAGAGGAACCCAAGACATGGTATTGGGGGATGGAAAACTTATTTATGAGCTTAGGATTTACCAAGAGTAAAGTAGATTCCAACCTTTACTTCAAGGTTGAAAAAGGAATACCAGTGATACTCTTGTTATATGTTGATGACCTATTTCTGACAGGAGAGGACGAACTCATTATAGATGCAAAGAGGAAGCTTTCCGCTGAGTTCGAGATTAAAGAGCATGGGATGATACACTATTTCTTAGGCATGGAGGTGTGGAAGAGTATGGATGTAATATTCCTTGTTCAAGGGAAGTATGCAAAGGAGATTATGAAAATATTATAAATGCTAGACTGCAAGGCAATAACCACACCTATGGCATTGAAATTGAATCTATTGTGTGATGCTTCATCAGAAATAGTTGATTCCATGATATGTCATTAGAGGATTGGTTCATTGATGTACATGACGAATAAAAGACTAGACATATGATTTGTTGTGAGCACCATGAGCTAGTTCCTGACAAATTTGAGACATTTTCACTTAGTAGTTGCAAAGCATGTATTAAGGTACCTAAGGGTACATTTGAGTATGGGATCAAGTATGATGTGAATCAAAAGATTAACCTTCATGGTTATGTTGATTCAAATTGGGAAGACAACACCACTGATAGGAAGATCATTTCGGGATGCTGCTTCAGTTTGGGATCTAATATGATCTCATAGTTTAGAAGGAAGCAATCCTGCATGGTGTTAAGAATAGTTGAAGTAGAATATGTTGCAACTTGTTTATCTAGTTGTTAGGAAGTATGGAATTGAAAGCTACAGTATGATTTGTTTCATATCGAGTTAGAGGTGACTTGTATCTTTTGTGACAACCCGATTTGTGTGAAGTTGTTAGAAAGTCTGGTGTTCCATGACAAGTCAAACCACATAGATATCAAGTATCACTATATCCGGGATATGGTGCATAGAGGAGAAGTGAAGCTCTAGTATGCAACAATGGATGGCCATATATCTTATGTATTTACCAAGCCATTGGCCAGAGTGAAATTTGAATACTTCAGAGAGAGGCTTGGTATTCTCCAGATCAAGATCCCTAGAAAGAGGAAGTGATGATTTCTCGAATGGTCATAGGTGCAGGTTGTCTTGGTGACGTAATCAGTCCTAGTGTGCTCCCATTATGGAGATGACGAGAAGACAAGAAGACACATATGCACAAGTACAATATCTCACATGGGAAGGTATATAGGTTTTACCTAGATGTAATTAGTCCTAACATTGTACAAAAGTTGTACCATGACGTAATCAATATTGTTAGGTCGTCTATGGATGTAATAAGTCCTAGCATGGTACGCATGATTTCCTTAGATGTAATGAGTCTTGGAAGGTCTTCTTTGGATGTAATCAGTCCTGGCGTGGTATGCAGGTTTTCCTTAGATGTAATGAGCCCTTAAAGTTGTCCTGAAATGTAAAATTGTTGGCATGGTATGCAGGTTGTTTAGACGTGATTAGTCCTTATGTGGTCCCATGTTGAAGGAGATGAGAGGTCACAAGGCACTTGGTGGGCAACTGGGAAGTTCTCTTATAGTGGTAGACCCAGGTTGTCTTGCTGATGTAAATAAGTCTTGGTGTGCTCCTATGTTTGTAGAATGCAGGTTGACCGTGGTGAGAGATAATGCACTTGGTGTGCTCCTAGGAGATTCTCACATAGTGGTAGGCATAGGTTGTCTTGGTGATGTAATGAGTCTTGGTGTGATTCTATGTTGGTAGAACACATGTGGTTAGTGATATGCATCTAGGTTGTGCTCCGTATACGATGACATGATGATTCAGATATGATGAGATGATTTGGATATTACGAGATGATGTAGATACGACACGATAACAGTAGGAAATGCATGTGTTTGTGGTGGAAATGTAATGAATGATTCTGGGTTGTACCTACGATTATTATGAAGGATGAGAACTAGGCCTACACCTAGCATGAAACAGGGTTGTTTATATAGAAAATTCCTATGACAGATAGATGGACATATGCCACTATTCAATGATCGACAAGATGAGAACTACAACAACAACGATGGCGATGATTCAACTATGATGATGTGACTAAATGTATTGATGTCCGTGGTGAGAGAATACCTTCCTATTTAAGAGGGAGTGTTGTTGTAAT
The DNA here is from genome assembly GCA_001517045.1 of Pseudotsuga menziesii. Lineage (NCBI taxonomy): Eukaryota > Viridiplantae > Streptophyta > Pinopsida > Pinales > Pinaceae > Pseudotsuga > Pseudotsuga menziesii. The sequence goes on from LPNX010373848.1 coordinate 27,102, forward strand.
TGTAACTTCAGAAGATATTCTAATGTATATTATTAAAATACATTGTATATTGGTGTACCCCCATTGGAGATGTGTTTCCCTTCTTCCGAGACGCCATTATTGTCTATGGCCATTGATGTAAATCCCGTGTTATATGTCAGGGAAATAGCCCCCAAGTCAAATATAATAAAATGTATTTTTAGTTCTGTTTAGGGGGAGTTGACCTAGTTAGGGTAACAAGTCGGCCCAATCAAGTTGTAAGGTCAGTCACTTGAGGGGTATAAATAGGAAGGAACCCTCCCTCATTTATACACACACTCACTCACTTACTCAAGTTTGCATGAGGAGAGAGAGAGAGAGCTGCAGAAGACATCTTATGCTTGGTATTTTCTATCTTGTGATATTGTGTAGTGACGGAACTATTCTGAGGAAGTCTATGGGGTTTTCTCCTTTATGGTTTCACCGAGGAAAATATGTGTGTCTTGTGCATCTTCTCTATCTTATGCATCTTGTTGTGCTTGTTATTCTTTCAAATAAAGATCCTAATAATTTTGAATTAGATTAAAAAAAATAAGCACTTGTAAGAAAGGTGCACTCCTTACTCTTATTTTAAGTGATTGAATTATATATATATATTAAAATCTATGTAACTATTGACTTATGGAACTTTAATTATTTTAAATGTTAAACCAATAAAACTAAAATGTTGGTTATTATGAAGTTTTAGAAAACTAATTTTATTTAAGAAGATGGTCATTGGATTGAAGATTCATCTTGTCGTCACCTACCTCTCGAATAAAAACTTTGTACTAAGAACATAGGAGGAAAAAGAAGGGGAGGAACACAGATGTTCAGTCCCCATTCATCATTGTTAGAAACGTAGGAGGACGATGTTTCCAGTTCGAGTCCTTACTCAGCGTCATTAAAATCTCTGTTAGAAAAGAATAGGAGGGTGACGTCTTTAATGGAGTGTTCGATCCCTCATTAATTTATAAAGTCAACTTTGTGGATTGATATTACGTTTCAACTCTATTATTTTATTGAGGTTTGGATGAATCCCTTAAGTTAAACAATATATATTTTGAGATTACAAATGAACTATTGTGTCCAAAAGTTAGTTGTAACTTTAAATTAAAGGGAAATATGAGATAATAATTTACCTTAATATGTTATAGAAATAATATTTGTCATATAAAGTTTAGAGAAAAATGAAAAGCTTATGATTTAGCTTGGAAAAGTTAACCTGGTCAAGTCTTTTCAAAGGACTTAGTTGAGACTTCAACTAATGTGTACCGTTGTTAAGAATTCCAAGCATTAATGCTATTATTAAAAGTATAATTATTATATAACTATGGTATTTAGTTGGTTGAGTCTAATTCAATGTGAAATTAAGTTTAATAGCCATGTAGATAAGTTTATTGTTATATGTTAAGTTATAAACTAATACTAAACCCTTTATGTATATTATTGGGAGTAAATTAGAAAAAAAATTCTTTAATTTGTACTTGTGGAGAGATGATATATGAGACTAAATACTTCCCTTAGTGGAATCAAGCCTACCTCGAGGGTTGTCACTCTGCGGGAAAACATATGTTGACAAAGAGCAAGTTGGTTGTTTGGAAATTCAAGGTCAAGCATTCAGTGTCCTTCACTTGTTTCGATCTTAAACATACAAGTGTTTCTGTCGAGTTATGATTTAACATCAATATATTTAAAAGATTATAGTTTGATGCTACTTTGATTATGCTGGATTTAAGCAATTGATATATGAATGATCCTTTATTTTCATCTAAGTTTATTGAATTCTTCACCTTGAGTTTAATGGTTAAGAATAATTAAAGGCTTGCATAACCAAAGTAAATAAATATAATATTTATTATGTACTCATGTAAAATGTTGTATTCATCATAATCTTTAATGAATAGAGTATATTTCATAAGAGAGAGAAAATATCGAAGAATGATGGGTATATTATAGTAATAAGACTTAAGAAGTATAACTTATGTCAATGTAAATATACTTACAAATGGAAGCGTTATTAGTGTGCAGAGATTAACATGGTTTAATGCAAGCATCTAAGTTTTATGTTATGGTTACACCATCTTATTGCATGAATAAATGCAATCCAAAGTTGTGATGATTATATCAAGAGCCAATAAGTATAGACAGATAAGTATAATAGATGGGTAAGAATAACTGATTGGCTTATGTTATGATAATCAAACAACATTGAAATTAAGTTGCAAGATTAACAAAAATGACAAAGTTAATATCAAAAGTGTATTTTTATGAATTGAATGTTATAAGCATTCAATAGATATTATGAATGATCCTTGATATGAGGAGGCCATGTGTTAACATAAATCCATGTTGTATTTATGTTACTTCCATACAATTAGATACATTAAAGTGAATTTACTGTAAATGTAGCCATGCCCCTATATTCTAAAAAAGAATAATTGTAATTATGTGACAAGACTTTATGCTAGAAGCTACACAAGTGAGGGTATTTTATTATTTAGAAGACCAGTGTTTGGTTAAAAAAATAACCAGGGATCTCTTAGAATTTATGATTTTTCCTATTCAAATTAAAGGTTTGAATCATTCATTGTAAAAGTTATTAGAAATAGATATATGGGAACTTTTATGTATAAATTATATAAAAGTACCTTATCAATATTTCATCCTTTCATGTGATTAGAGATAATAACAATTTGAGTTTGTTTAATCGAAGTTAAAAAATTATTTTTAATATCAATATTCCATCCTGTCATGTGATTAGAGATAATAACAATTTGAGTTTGTTTAATTGAAATTAAAAAAATATCTTTACCCCATTTCTCAAAGTACAATAAAGGAAATGTGGTTTATTACATACACACATATATTGGCATAAACACCAAGTATATATACCAATCAATCAATCGATCTATGTGTGTGTGTGTGCACGCGTGTCAGGAAATTTACATACCTAAGAATAACATTGGCTCATATATATTTAACATGATAAATATACATGTTCAGGTAAACATGCATGTTGACATATATATTACTAAGTATACTATGTGAACATGCATTTATATCTATATTGATGTGCATACTAGGTGTATATATTGAATTGTATGTATATATATGGGTGCGTGCAAGCTAATGAGGGTCTATTTTAACATGTTAGATGCAATAGAAAAATGAAATAATAGGAATCCATCAACTTACACGGATATTTTGAGACACTTACACAATGAATATTGCGATGAGTAAAAAAGATGAAATGTAGGAAATTTAATGATGTTTCCAAATATATAGTTTTTTTCTATTTAACATGTTCTTAAATATCTAAATTCAAATCATTTTTAACGAGCAGTTTTTTATTTTTTGGAGAAGTCATAAGGTATATGTTTTTGTGGGTGCATCCTTTAAGTGACTAAATGATGGAATAAACTTACACAAACTGGTAGAAATATAGAGAACATATAGTACTAGTTCACGACTATTTTTTCAATAATTAAAATAATATTTTTTGTTTATTTTTTAATTATATAAGTGATAAAACCTAGAAAACAGTATGTCAATCGTGGGTGCAACGTTTGAATGTCTTAATGCAATTATTTGGAAATGAGCTTTTTTTAGCATGTAGAGGTCGTTGTTCTTTAGTGCTTCATACAATTTTTTCCAAAATGGTTGAGAAACGAAAGAGTTATGGATGAAACACTAACATTGTTTTTTTTAGTTGAGGAGTGATGACACGTGATAAATAATAATATATATATATTCTTGTTAAAAATTACATATTTGAAATTTGCAAAAAGAGCCATATATGTTTCTAAAATTTCATAAAAAAATGAGGTGTGCAACATACTGTAACCAACGGATAAACATGAGCATATTGAAAATTTGGACACAATTCTCAATTAGCCATGGTTTATCATACTCCAAGGCATAAGCCTGATGAATTTGAAGCAAATTCTGAAGCAGAAACATAGGCATAAGAATTCCATGTTAGCATGGGTGGAGGTTTAACCATAGTGGAAATAAACATGCTCACGTTTTGTTTAAATTCAAATATGTATTCCCACGAATGCTAAACACACACACGTTATATCACTGAAAAATGTGTGTGCATTTTTTAATACTATAACGCGTGTATGTTATGTAAGAATATATCTTTAGATTTGATTACATTTCCAATTATAACAATACTTTTATATTTTTATGTCCCCCACACCCCCCTCTTCCCCCTAACTCTT
>LPNX010373848.1:31456-44479 GCA_001517045.1 Pseudotsuga menziesii
GGACGTGCATGGACCATGAAGACTATGAAGGACACCTGAGATGACTTGTTGAGGTCATAGAATCACTTGAAGGACTAAGAAACCCAAGCGCACCTAGTATTGGTCCAAGTACCCACCAAGTGAAGAACCAAAGTACCTCAAAGATAAATAACAAAAGATTCAAAGGTCATTGGACCACAAAATATTAAATTTCAATGGTTAAAAGATTAAAAGAATGAAAACCCCAAGGGTGGCCTTGTAATTGTGTGGAATCATCTTCCATTTTGATGAACTATAAATAAAGATGTCTCCTCGCTTGTCAATCATCAATCAAGGTCATCATTACTGCTCCTAAGAGACAAGTTGTGGGTTTCTCTGCTAAGTTCTTTGATGGTTTTAATTCTTGAAGAAAATTGCAGCCTTTGAGGGATAGGTATCTTCTCCCTAATAAGGAATCGTGTGGAATATTCTGTGACTACCCATAACCACATTCCATGGTTTAGAATTTGTTGAAATCACTATCTTGTATAAAGAGAAATGATGGATGGACTCTCTCTGAATTTCTTGAGGTTGATACTCTACTATTTGAAGAGCGTCATTCTCTACTTGTTCTAGGGATGTAAATTGCACTATGTGAATGTGCTCTCCTTTGCATCACCACCATACAATAGTCTATCGTGAGACAATGTTGACAACACTTATTTAACCTTCATAACAATCGTCATTCAATTACTTGAATGATGTATCTTATTATATAGTACATTATTCCTGCCCTTCGTGAGCAGTTCCAGTTACATAGTTTTTCCTATGTATTTGGAAGAGGAAGTGCAATGGAAATAATGAGCCTGTGAACTTTTATCCAACATACTTTGCTCAAGTGCACCTAAGCAATAGTTTTTCCTATGTATTTGGAAGAGGAAGTGTAATGGAAATAATGAGCCTACAAATTTTTATCCAACATACTTTTCTCAAGTGCACCTAAGGGATATAGCCCAAGGGGTTAGCTCAACTGGTTTTCGTCAATGTTACTATGAATTTGGTTAGTTTCATGCTAGCAAGTGCCCGGTTTGAATCCCTATAGGTGCGGAGAACTAGTCTATGCCGACAAATTTTGCTAGGGATGCCCTCCACAAATTTGGGGAAGCATCCCTTGGGTTTCCCCGTGAGGTTTTCATTGGAACAAAAAGTGTACCTAAGGGATATGATGAACATCAAACATCCAATAGAGAATAGCTACAAGAACATGGGATCTGAATTAAGTTTACATGTAAATGGCCTACTCAAACTATAATAGGCATACAAGTTGTTATTGTCATTCTTTTCCTTTCTTAAACATTCATTTCCTCTAGTAGAATAATGCGAAAACTTTAACCCACTGTTCTGGTTTTTTAATCCAGCGTTAACAACCTATGATACATATTACATATTAGAGACTGAAGGTTCAGAAATAAAATTTTGAAGCACATAAATACAAATAAAGGTAGAAAATGAATATTGACCGGATCAACTTGAATTGATTTACTATTGTGAGGCCCTGTACTGCAAACTTGAATGAGGGAAATACCATCCCCATTGTATGTCTCCTCATGAATTCCTTTCTCAGTAATGTACTTTTTGTAGCCAACACTTAATCCACCCTAGAGGATCAAGGAAAAATATATTAAAGAAATAAATCACAACATTGCTTTACCCTACAGTGGATCACATGTCCCTTGGAATTCACTAGATAGGGCATATCTTTCAATCAAACAATAGGAAAGCTGAATGTCAAAACAAACAACAGTTTAAGACTTAAAATAGAGTTAAGGCTTCAATACAAACCTTTAAAATGGTCATGTTAGGGAATAATCCAATAAACTGAGGTGGCTCTTTTCCTTCCAGAATACGTCCCTGCGACATGAAGGACACAATCTTAAATGTTGCACTGTATTTTTAGAAATTTTATCTACCATGTATGAGCAATGTACAAGATAATCTATGTGAGGGAAAGCCAAAAAACAAGCTTATTTTCAAGAAAACTAACATCAAGCAAGAAACTATGAAATTTGCATGATATCCAATAATGCCAACCTGTACAGGTCTCCCTTTTAGAGAGTTAGCCATTGTATTTGTTAGATGAGCAGCAACTGCTTGATCCTCTTGAGTAAAAGGAAAGAAAGTACACATCAAGACGTCACAGAATGAGAATTGTATTAACAAGAAGGTAAAGCTAAAAATAAACAACAAACATCTTCCACGACATAATGGTTACAGAATAGTGATAAAGGTTGTACTCATAATGGCCCCTGCCATTGTAAGTCTTTGATCATGGTGCATTGCATAATATTATAGTTAGGCATGGTGTACTTCTAAATGAAAAATATTAGAAAATACTAAACACTGTACCTAGGTGCTTTGCTTCCCTAGCTAGAAGCAAAGAAAATAATCTTCTTTTCTGTCTCCAGAGTGGTAAGTATAAAGTATGATATAGCAATCTCCACTGTAGAATTTACCAACATCCTCTTTAGGAACTGGGGCTTTAGAAACGTTCTTGACCTACCAAACCTAAAACCAAATGCAAGTATCCGCATTCAAGTTGATGATACAATATAAACATGGCCTTTTCCATTCATTATAAAGGGCTTGCTCTCATAAAATGAAAAAATAATCTGACAAGCAAACATGTTAAGAATTGGGAGATTGAAAATTTGAAGAAACTAGCAAACTGTATTGAAATATATCCATTTTTAACTAAAAAATGCTAAAGACTGTAACCAACAGACCTCAAGCTTCCCATTTCCCTCAAGCAATGGTGGAATTTCTTCTTTCAGTGGAGTTGCCTTCAAAATTCCCTTCACATTGATTCCTTGTTGCTTCAGCAATGCTGAAAAGAATATTTAAAATTGAATAAGTGAAACCCCTTAAAATATTATCTCTAAGCTAGTCAGTGCACAAAGAATTTCTATACTCACCTGCAACTTTTTCTCTTCCATCCTCGGAGCCTGAAGTTCCACTTCCAAGTGACCAAGAGTCGAAATTTGACCTAAAAGGCAGTGTCTCAAATCCCTGAATAACTCGAGTTAGGCGTGTGTTCCTTGGTCATTTTTTATTAGAAATTAATTCCTTAAAATATTATTATAGTTTAGATATCCATCATAAAGTTCAGAGCTCAAATATCGACAATGGATCTAATCAATATTAAAACAAGGACATGCTTACCTCTGCAGCAATACTCATAGACTTTCTCTCTTCCAGTTGTGTCACTCGACCAACCCACACATATAACTCAGCACCACAATCAAGTAGATAACATTTGTTTGACTCCAGCATACCCTTAGACAAGGGGCCCTCAACAATCTTTATGTCCCCTTCCACAATGCTATATCACATACAACAAAATATAAACTTAAGATAGATGTCTTGTTTAAATTACTATCAGAGTTTCAAACTTCTACCAATTGCCTAATTTATTTAATGTATGTCTTCTTATCAGGTGTCTAAGAATATATTAGCTTTGACTTACTTTCAAAAGGAAAGCTAACAATCATAACCCTGCATGTAAGCTCTAGAATTATTCTGTGCACAGTGGCACATTGTTGAAGAATAAGATTTTATCTATAAATTTTTCTAGGAGTTGATTCCATTCTAGCATCGTCATCATTGCCATTCTTCTTGCTAGTGGGAGAAAAACCTTTGAACAGAGCCCATAACTCTCCAGAGTCAGATTCTGCTACAAGCTTCCCATCATCTACCATTATTATGCAAACAGGAAAACGTCCAGATGAGGTTAAACAGTTGTGAAATATGCAGTCTGCCTTCAAAAATAGGGTCTAGATAAACCTACAAGTCATACTAAACAATTCAAACCCTGCAAGTTTATTGAAACAAGTTCTAGCCTTATGCAACTCACCAATTACTGCAATGTCACATTTTCCTTCATGGTATTCATCTTTGATATATTGCACTACTTCCAAGGCCTTTGCTCTTTCCTAGATTTTGGATGATGCCCCATTGAATTGGTAAACCTTGGACTCAGTATCAAGGATAAAAACATCATCATGGTTCAATGAAGTTCATGCAAAAGGTACCTGCATAAAATTAACAAAAACTCATTTTTTCCCTTCTCAATTGCCAGCTATATAAAAATAAGAATTTTAAATGACATCCTTCAATCGGATGAGTCCAAGTCAATGAATTGCACACTTAAGATATTCGCCTATTTTACTCTTACAACACACCTTCCTTTGCATACATAAAGGCGTGGCTCAAATTTTGTTATCTTAGGTTTTTTAAATCCAGAAGCTACACCCCCTTCCAAGGAATAATACATGGTTTGAAATATGACAGAAACTTGTCAGTTTCATGGCCTTGCAATTCCCGGTATTGCACTGCACAACCTCCAAGAGTTGCATCAAGTTCAACTCTCTTTATAGCTGCTGTCCCAGCTTCATCCTAATACAAATATAAATCTTCTCACTGAAATGTTATCTGAGTAAATAATGGATTGCAATCTATAATCTATACTAAAACAACTTGAAATCCAAAGTATGAATACCTGGCTAGTGTCCTTCCCAAGCCAAAAATGTATATCATAGTGATATGCCCCACTCTTTGTTGTAGTTGTCTCTTAAATTTAAATATCATAAACAAATTCAGGAAACAAAGCACCAAAACAGTCCCAATGACATTTCACTTTTTCAATTGTTAAGACACGATACATGAATCCCAATGACATTTCACTTTTTCAATTGTGGAGCCACAATACATGAATTAGTTCGCAATTGACATAATTTTTTTTCTCTGAGATTCAAATTCACCTAACAAGTTACAAAAGGAATATTCATACACTACAACAAGCAAAAATGCTTAGCACGCATTTGTTTTTGAAAATATTCTACTCAACGCTTTCCTAAAATGTCTCATGAAAACTATAATAGAAACTTTGTAAACACTACCCTTTCTCAATAAATTTCAATTCCCAGTTTCTGCAGATGCAAGGCATTTAGCCATGTATGACTTATGTGTTGTGTTAAAATGCAAAGCGGTGTTTTTTCACATTTGTATTCTCATGACTATAATAGTTACGTTGGAAACTTACAGCCTTCTCAATCAATTTCAATTCCTTGCATCTGAAGATGTAGTGTATTTTGAGTGACTTGAAGGCTATGTACAACTTGTGCATTGCATAAAAAGGCAAAGTAGCATTTTTTCACATTCCATTGAATTTTAGGAACAAGTTCTAAAAATATACCAAGGTAACAACATGGAAAAATTTCCATGTTACAAAACATTGTGGCCTATTGTAATCTATCAATATGTATCAAAAAGATGATGCTCAAAATTATGCATCTTTGATGGTCCATTATTTTCAATAACAATATATGAGCATTGGGATCTATAAGTAGAAGTTTAGCTCATATACAAAGAAGCCACTTTGTTACACTACCAGTCACATCTTACATTGTTTAGAATTGTTCAAACCAAATCAGGCATAAAATGAGAAAAATAAAAAAACAATAAGACAATGAACCAGCATCAGGATCTCTAAGAACAGGTGGCCTCTCCTCTCAAGAATGAAAGATTGAGCAAAAGCCAAAAGACTCAGAAAATTACTCCCTTTAATGCCATATTATAAACATGGGTAGTTTTATTTTGAAGACAAGATAAGTATTGCAATAAGTGTTAACATCTAAATCTTACTTGCAGAACTATATATGAATCTCCACAGTAAAATTTACCATAATCAGATTTTGGTATAGGAACTGGGCAAAAATTTTCAATACCCCAGATATATGTGCCCCTACAACTTTATATTAAGGATAAAACAAGTAAAGCGTCCTCTATTGTTTTATTACATAAGGAAAATCCTATTCATGCCAGGCTTTGAATCCCACCAATATCCAACCAAAGAAAAAAAGGCCTAAAAGCAGAGTCGAAAGTAAGTTTGATCCAATCTTTCAGATCAGACAAATCTTCTGAGAAATATGTATATTTAAGAAATGACGCACATAATCTCTTAGGGTGGAATTTAGATGTATAAGGATACACTTTCTGACCAATTCCTTGAAATGTTGGATCAACATTTTTCATTGAGACAGCCATGGCAGCTCACCCAAGCAACTTAAACCTGGCTTTATTTCATAGACAACACAGAAAAGGTAATACTTTGTTATTCTGATTCCCTACATCCACGACATAAGTAAAAATAGCATTAGTCATCTTTTATCAGGTAGAACAAGTGAATGCATGTTTTCACAAACCAGAAGACTCACTTGAAAACTCTTTTTAGGATCAAGTGTAATAGGCAACCAGACGAGAAATAACACTAACATTAGTTAAGGTGCAACACTGTAAAGAGTTTTCATGCAAATATTTATGATTCAGATTAAGCATTATTTCCTTGCATATACAATTTGTATTGATCCTCAAGTAAATATGCATATTACATGTTGTCCCATACTCAGTTTCCAGTGTACCATTGTTCAGAAAAATAAATAATGCATCTCTTCTCCAACGTGATTGCAATAATAGATTGAAATGCTTGATTTGAAAATTCTGGTGCACCTTTTATTTCAGAGTGTTGTTCAGGAAATTAGTAAGAAGATAGGAAGAATGCAAAATAAATCAACTTCCAGTCAACAAATCTTTGTTTACAATGAGCCAAGTAGAGTGTGGAAATATTCCATTTCACATCCTTGAACAAAAAGCAGAACTAGTCAGCCCTATTTTTTGGATCCAAATAAACAGAGTTTAGATCTAATCTGAATCCTCTATGATACAACAAACTCAAGCACACTCCCATGTCAAAAGAAGCCAAAATCGCTTCATTCCTCTAAAAGTAGAATTAAAGACTATAATGCCCTTTCCTACCACTTCTAAGCTCTACTAAATGACCTCAATAACAATTTCCATAAGCACAACCCAATAAATACTATACTGATATTGTCTAGCGTGCACCAATTTGTGTAAGGGGTTAGCTAATAATCTGTTATGCTCTACACACTAGAGATTTTTATTTAATCTTTGGAGAAAAATGACAACTGTCAAGATGCCTTGCAGCTCATTCAATGATGTTAGTGTAATGCCTTTGTACTTCATTGGATTTTTGGTGTTACTGTTAAGTATGTGCCTGTAGTCTCTGGCTTTGAGGAGCTGAGCACTACATAGAGGGTTTGTATATCAAGTTTGGTGAGATGAAGGACTCAAATCACAGTCCTAAGCTATCGAGCAATGAGGCAGCTAGGGATGAGCATCCTAGAAATGGCAATCAGTCTTCCGAAGAGACTGGTAACCCACAGACCAAAGAAGGGAAATTATGTCTTACCCTTCTTTGAATTTTGAGCTTTTGTCTGTGATTTGTTTATAGGTCTAATCAATCCCTTTTTCTTTAAAGCTTTCCAAACTCTGCAAGATTAGCAGTTTTTGTTGAGTTTGGGCTTTGTTCAATGCTTATCTAAATTTCAATTTTGTGGTAGTCAATGCCTTCTGACCATCTTTGATTTTCAATTTTCACCATATCATACCCTTTATTATTGCATGTCTTCAGTTTTTAGGTCTCGTTAATTCTCCCTCTTTCTGAAAATTTTCAATTTTGTGCTCTGATTAATCAATGAAAATGGTCAAAAGCATTATATTCTCAACCCATTGCTTCAAGATTCCCCTTATGAGATTTGAACTGTGTTGAAAGTGATAGCTCTTCACTACTTGGATTAATCCTTAAGGGATCAAGAGCATTTTTGGATTTGCTGGTCTGAAATATAGGCATTATTGTTATGCAGGTCTCAAGCATGTTATGAAGATACCGCATCAAAGACTATTGATTTTATACGAGCTCGATAGCTTGCTAAGCAAACAACCTCAAAAGCTACAAAGGATACTGCTGAGAAGAATGCCAAAAGGGAAAGCAAAATTATACATTTTCTTTTTTCTTCCCATTATCAGTGCAAAGAATGATTTCCTTTTGATGCATGTGTAGCATTGCAAGTAGTAAACCTGGTTTTACCCGGTAGAAATATGGACAAACCATGTTTCATGTTTTATGTCATGGCTTGACTGGAATTAGTAATAGGTAAAAATTAACATTCTATCTCAGGACAAAACCATGTTTCATGTTTTATGTCATGGTCTCACGGGAATTAGTAATAGGTAAAAACTTCCATGAAACCTCTGGATAAATCCCATCTTGACATTCTAGATACAAAGTTTGCCCAAATTTTGGCCTCTAGGCATAATGATAGTGTCCAGAAAATTTACCAAGTACTTAACATCCCATGACTATGAGAGTATAAAGAAGTTCCACTTAGAATTCAATCCTTTCCTAGCTATTTTAATCTGGATTTCAATGAAGACCTATGTAGTTAGTCGAATGTGGTCTGGCCACAATTGGTGCAAATATTGGACTTAAGATCCTAAGGGTCAAAACTATCAATAACATAGATTTTGATGCCAAATTAGGCAGTTAGAAATGTGAGTAGGTCTTTTAGAGAAATGAGCATTACCAAATATGGATTCAACACAATGCATAGCATATGAGTATCTGTGCCTAACTTGCATTTCCTTGATGAAAGTAACAAGTCTTAGATCAAAGACAGCACTGACATAAAATGCAAACTATTTCTACTTTTAGTAGGTATAGCATATGAATGCCTGTAACTACTGAGCAGTGAACTGAAATTGGATAAAAAATTTGCTTGAGAATAAATATCTGCTATCGTACTATTTTAGTTGCAATTGTGTAAAATGAACTGTATTTGCATAGTGTACTTCAATGAATATTTAGTCCTGGCATAAGGACAAGCTTCACATTATATGAAATTGCATCCTGATTAAGTGGCTTTAGCAAATTAATCTGCTTTTCACAGATAATACAAGGATAGAATGGAGATAGTAGATTATTCTTTACAAGATTAAGGAATTCACTTTATGCATCAAGCATGATTTTGCATCAGCTTATATAACCTGCACATGTGTTCTTGTAGTTGATGGAACTAGAAAGAATGATGGAGATCGAGACTGAGCAAAGAAAGAAAGCTGAAGCGGCCTTGCAAGAGGTGACGTCAAAATTGAACTCTAGGAATCTTTCCTCTATTTTAGATCATGTTGACTCGAACCAGAAAAGAATGGAAAAGCAAGGGATAACAGAAGAGAGAGTCCAAGTGGAAGATGGTTGTGGCTCTAACTCAACCTGCAATGTAGTTACAGATGAAGGACAACTTGTAAAAGTTGATTTGAATAATAATTTGCTACATGAGGATGGAACATTTTCAAGTTCGGGTCAATCTGAATTCTTGGTAAAGAGGGAGGATGATTCAAGTACATTGAATAGTGATAATGCTAAAGCTGAGGTTTTCTTACAGAACTCAAGTTCTGTTGGAGAACAAGGTCAAATGCCAAATCAAATTGAAACTGTAGTTAATGGCATTGTTTTGTCATCTCTATCATTGCAGAATCTAGTTGAAAGTTATGTTTCTACAGGTAATGACAAGTCTCATCTGATTGCCATTGTTGAGAGCTTACATAAACATAATCGAAAGAATATGCATTCAATAGTTTTTAGAATATATTTCAACTTGGCTCTCTTATGAGCACTATTTAGGGGAGTAATAAGGACGAATCCCTTTTACATAGGAAAAACATACAGAAATGTGGATAATCAATGAATGACATGATGTGGATGGCTTACATGGACATAAACCTCATAGTGTGGAACTATGTAACTTTCTATGAGCAGATATGATAGGATTTCAAAGGAAAAATAAAAGAAAACATGGGATTCTTAGAGCTTCCTAAGGTCATAAGATCATATTTCCATTATTCTCTATGTATCTGCCCATGGTGTTATGGCTATCCAGTGCTATTTATGGACTATTATGTATCAAGCAACCGAGGTCCATATAAACCAAGGCCTAGCATTTTCCAATAGGCATCAATCCCCTTGGTTCCATTATATCAACATTCGGCATGGTATGTGTCTTGGAAGAGAGCAGAAAAATGTGATCCATGTCCTTGTCTCCCATTTGATTCTTCATCTTTCGTGTAGAATTAGTACAGGGATTGCAGGTGTCCTTTGAGAGCTTTGAGTCGTTGGTGAAAAGGTTAAGTTCCCTATTCCAAAAGATAAATAGACCCCTAAAAACAGAGATCCTGGGAAAATGTATCTATAGTTGTGATCATTTGATGTACAATTCCAATTATTATTTATAGGCAATGACCCCCTGTGCGAGAGGTATTTTAGTTTTTTTTTAGTGATGGCTCCGAGTTTGAGAGAAATTTTGAAATTTTTAGTACATCATCACTCCAACCAATTGATCACCTCCTGTATTCGACTGTAAGACTCGCCCATCAGAGCAACAAGAATTGGGTACAAAAGATCCAATGGAGTAGTGCCACACACTAATATGATCAACCCAATTCATTATTATTTAAGAAAAATGGTTAAAATATATGAACTTAAAGACAGAAATTTAAAATAACCAATATTTTAATTGAGGATACTATAATCATACATATGATCATGAATTGTGAGTGGCTAGATAAGCCGATGTCCTGCTCTCATGTACCATGCAATTGACATTTCATGTAAACAGTAAACCTTTCCTAAATGTTCATATTGTTGTTTTCTTTGAGACATTCCGAATGTTACACAATCAATGTTACTTAGCAATAAACAATCTCGTTAAAGGATCATGCTTCATGCATAGTATGTTCGATGCCAATATGGGTCATATACCCTGTGGAAAATCCTAAAGCATGCAATATACTGGATCAAAACATATTCAAAAGAACAGGACATAGGAATTCGTAAATTGTGCATAAATGTAGATGGTCTTTGTCCATTGGAGGCATATTTTAGCCTTGAATATCTATGAATGCTTGGAAAGGCTTTTACACATGGTTATTGGTTAAAATGAACAACCAACAAGCTCATCAGATTATGCTGGTGAGATTTCAACAATTATCTCACTTGTTGGCTGGGTTTTTAAAGATGGAATGATGCAGGAAACTGACAAAATCTTAAAGTTATAAAGAATGAATAGAAAAAGCATTGTTAGGTTGGTTTCCAATGATGTAGCATCGAATCGAAAACACCACTGGGATTATGCATTGTGATAGAAACATGAGACATTCTATGGCATAAAAAGATTATATTACCACTTATAACTGATTAATTATAACCTAGTTTTTCATATTGACTATTTAATAAAGTTGTATGGACCAATTGTCATTGTTGTTGAAATGAACATATCCCTAATATTGGAACATAAACTAAACATCGATCTTCTAAAACCTTAGATCTTACAGTGGAAAATGAGGAAAAAGGTGTTGACTTTTGTCCTCATGGATGCACCATAAGCATACACATCCAAAGCATCCTCACATTCTATAACCATCCTCAATGGTTCCAACAAAGTAAACAAATGATCTCAGGTAGGACAAAAATATGGAAGTAAATAGATGACTTGACAATGCTGAATGTACATAAATATTTCCAAGGATTATCAAGCTGAACCCCAATTGCGAAGGGTTGTGACCAACTCTGACTTAGTCATGGCCCTGACGCATTTCTAAACTCATGATGAGTTTTACTTCCATGATATTAAGGAGAAAATCTGGTAGTATAAAGTCAATATGCTGGTTTTGTACCAAGAGAGGCAGCCATAACACCCAAAATGAGATCCAATGAAGTCCAATTTGACAGACTCACCATAAATCTCAGAATCAAATGAGAAAAAATGTTATGTAAGAAGGTATCTTTCCAAACTTCTGGTAATTTAACATGATGTTAAAGAAAGAATAAAAAAAATAGTTTAGATTTTGATGATGAAGGTAATGGGCACAGATCTGTCTGCCTCCCACAATCCTAGTGTGTATTAGACTAGGCATAAATCAGAGATCATGACCATAAATGGAAATAATACCAATTTTGATAAAACAAGGTGTTTATGCTACAAGTTGCTTGAAAACACAATAATCAAAGGAGGAAATTCCCAAAGCCTTAATGTTTTATATGACTCATCGGATCATACCTTCGATTCCAAGCAAGCAACTTTCCACAAATCAGTTCATTGTCCAACATCTATGATTTGAAAAAATGCCCTCCTTATCCAACCAGAAAACATGATGGAGAAAACACAAGGACCAACATTGCTACAATTTGGAAAAATGCCCTAGTTATCCAGAAAAAACATGATGAAGAAAATCACATGAAAAACCTATGCAACATACACAGGGTGCACGCAAGCAGCATACACAGGGTGCATGTACGCACCACGCAGGCCTATGGTGGAAACCCTATGTAGCATAAGCAGGGTGCACGCAGGCACCAGGCAAGCTTATGGTGGAACACTGGAGCACTAGTGAAGGTGAAGGCACGGGTAGGATTGTGGAATAAAATATCCCCCAACATATTGCATATTTATATAGTTAAAAAAAACCCTTTTAACCTGTAATATACCGCCAATATATTGCCTTGTAATTTTTTGATTTTTAACCCCCCCAATATGAATGGATGTGATATCATATTGGTCCGTAGGTGTTGCCCCGGTGCCTTTAACCCCCCTTCTCTCTCTCCCTAACACACCATCGCCCCATTCATTCTCTCTCTCTCTCACACACACACACACACATACATGCATATCTCTCCCCTTAACACTAACAACTGTATCTCCCCTCCCTCCCACCCCTAACCATTTCTCTCTACCTATAACTCTTAAACACCCCCTATTTCTCTATCTCTAATCACTTATCCCCCCCCACCCCAAAACCCCTAAACCTCTCTCTCTCTCTCACCCACACACACACACACACACACATCCCCCTAACACCTCTCTCTCACTCCTAAAACCTAACACCCCTCTCTCTCCACTCTCTCTCACTCCCCAAATCATCCAACTACACTTAGCCCTTGCGCCCTATCTATTACCCAACCCTCTCTCTCTCTCTCTCATCGACACCCACATTACACATCCACAGGTCACCCCCTACCACTAACAACCCCCATCTTCCCCCCAATTCTTACTAATCTCCGCTCCTCCTCTCCCTACATCTAACTCCCCTCCTCCTACA
>LPNX010373887.1:6023-67274 GCA_001517045.1 Pseudotsuga menziesii
CTCCAAGTATGCCTTAGATTTTCTGATCAAATTCAAAATGCAAGACTGCAAAGCAAGCAAAACTCCTTTCCTTTCAGGAGTAAAGCTGGAGGAAGATGATTCTCCACCAATGGTAAACAATACACTGTATAGACAATTGATTGGATGTTTATTGTATTTGACACATACTCAACCTGATCTTTGTTATGCAGTAAGTGTGGCTTCTAGATTCATGGATCAGCCTCATGAGATCCATTGGAAAGCAGCCAAAAGGATCCTTAACTTTGTTCAGAGAACAAGGACACATGGGATCTTCTATAAGGCAAAATCTGATCTTGATTTGATTGGATTTACTGACAGTGATTGGGCAAGTGATAGCACAGACAGAAAGTCCACTTAAGGGTATGTGTTCATGCTTGCAGAAGGGCCAATCAGCTGGTCAAGCAATAAATAGAGTGCCATTGCACTCTCATCTACAGAAGCTTAGTACAGAGGAGTTGTCAATGCAGCAACTCAGTGTTTATGGTTGCAGGGTTTACTTGGAGAGTGTGGTTTCGAACCTGAGTACTCAACTACCATCTACTATGATAACCAGATTACCATTCGAATCTGCAAAGATCTAGTTCAGAAGCAGAGAACCAGACACATTGAGATTCACATGCACTACATCAGAGAGCTTGTGCATGATGGAACCATTCACCTACTCTTCTGTTCATCTTCAGAACAAGTAGCTGATATCTTCACCAAAGCATTTTGTGAGAAGACCTTCAACAATCTCAAATCACTGCTAGGGATTGCTGATCATGCTGTAAAGGCATGAGTGGAGACAAGATTCTACAATTTTGTTTTACAGTCCATGTTTAAGGGAGGATTTTCCCAAGTTGGTTTTGCCTCTTTCCTTGTTTCATATGGACTTACAGTATGTAAAAGGGTGACTAAGCCTTATTGCTAGGCCCTATATTTTTGATTTATTACTCATAAAGTCAGGCTTAAGGGGGGGTGTTAGAATAACCAAACCCATAGTATTACCCACTTAGACATTAATTCATTTATTTTTGTCTTATTTGCCTAGTTCATGAGTCCCACCATGTGCAAGTTGCTAATTGCCTATCCATAGAGGTCAAAATTTCCATATTTGACTCATGTAGCGCTTGGGAAAGCCTTAGGAATCAAATCTGCTTTATTCCTGGCCTCCTAGGCGCCCTTCTTCTTTTTCTGCTTTATTGACTTCTTTTTCAGTGTTTTAAGGCACATAGGAAAGCAAGACTAGGTGAGGTGAACTTGTTTTTTGCCCCTTTCATCCTCCACTCTTTCCTCCATGCAAAAGCATGTATGAGCTTCCATTCCACCACTCATTATCTTGCCCATGCGCCCTTGCCAATTCATGAGCCTCATGACAGATTTGGGATCATCTTTTTACACCTATGGGGGATTTGCCTATTTTGGGTAAGCCTGCTTTATGCTAGTTTTGGACGCCTCCTTATGCATTCGATCTCTTGATGTATTCTATATATTCAGCAACCTATGTTATTATATGGTTGGCTATTGTACACTCAGTTAATATAATTTTGTGTTACAGCTTCATATTCAGTCTCCATTGTTAGCAATTTTGCATGATCAATTGATAATTGTTGTGGGTAAAATTAATCTATTGCTGGCCTGAATTTCTACAATCACATATGGGAAATGGAAACACTTTTGTATTAGTCAAATTAAAAGAGAAAGATGCAACCAAAGCATTGATGTAAATATCTTTGTCTCCACAAGGTATTTGACACACTCACACAACTCTCCAATCACACAAAGATCTTTGGTTACAACACTCAACTTTTCCTCAATACTAGACTTCAATCCAACAACACAAGGATTCTCTTCTTGGCCTCCCCTCACATAGTCCATCAAGATTTATTTTATAGGCCAAGGGAGGCTCATATGAGATGATATATTTTGGGAAGAGGATAGGAAATGATCCATATAGGCTAGGAGGCTGAGTGCCATCTCTCCCTAACAGATAGGATCATCCTCCATGAGATATTTCACTTGGAAGCTTCTCAAAAATTCTATTTTTTCCTTTTAAATCATGTTGGCGCTCCTTGTAGTAAGGGTATGTGTCTTAACGCATTTTGAAAACAAGGAAAAGGAACCACTAGAGCCTACTGTCATTGAACAGGGTGTGCCATCCTTTCTTGGTGCTCTGTCATAGAAGGAAAGGTGCGCTAGCCAGTCTAAGAATGGGCAAAAAAATTCCAAAAGAGTTCTTGGCTAGGTGCTTTGAGGAACTTGAAGCATCACTATATATTTTAGGTGCAACAGAATTCCCCCCGAAATATGAAGCTAGAGGTATGTGATAGGTAAAATACTTTTCCATATGTGAATCTGGTATCAGAGGAAAAGAAAGGCAAGTTTACATTTGATGCGAGACCAATAACCAACTTATCTGACTCAATCATGCCTACGGACCAACACATTGCAGATCCATGGAGATGACTATGTCACACCTACCAAGAATACACTGTAGATCCATGAACAATAATACTGAAGACGGAACATGGCTACGAGACATACAAAGTAGATCCATGTTGTCCAGACTCAAAACTAAACACAACCACCAAACATACAATGTGGATCCATGTCATTACTTCAAATAATCTTTGTTGCAACCTCAAGATAGGCATGTATTCAGGGGAATACCTAACCACTCAGGGTCTTCATTCCAATCCCCAAACTATATGATTCTAACCATGTGAATAGATGTCCTGATGTCGAACATGGTAGAAACCACTTGATTACCAATCATTGATGTAGTTAGCAAGTGCGAGGGAGATCACCATTAATGTCAATGATTCCCAAGGTATCTCAGCACATTCTTACAAAGGACTTGAAGTTGAACACTTGACATAATCTTTCAATCAGAGGTCATGCATGAAAACCTACTGTTGAAAGGGAGGAAACCTGCCATTGAGGCATGTAGGATTCAAGGTACTTGACTTGGTTTCTAAGTCCAATTCATAGATGAAGTGCTAAATTCGACAGGAATAGACTCATCGAAGGAGGTCCATAATGATTCCCTCATTATTGACACGAAAAATGGGAAAAAAGATGATGTTGAAGTGATGAAACAACCATAGGACTGACTTAGAGATGACCAACTTTGAAAGAAGGTAAGGTTACTGAAGAGGTTGATTGTAGAGGAGACTCCCTTTGAACATTTTGAACAACATGAGAAATGACTTGGAAGCATTGATTCAACGAGACGAAAACCAGTTTTAAAGCAAGGACATGGTGATGTATTCTTTGAATTGAATCAAAGGAGTTAAATGACTCATGAAAATGGTTCGACTCAAGGACAATCTAGATACCCAACTGATCGAAAATGAAAATACAGATAGGTGCCATGTTCAAAGGTGGATTGTGAGCTGCGATTGATACAAATCAAAAGATACTTCTTGTTCCCTTAATTTCTCCATCACCAAGGATGAGTGCCTCTTTTTGGTTTTACGAGTTCAAAGAGGGTAACAAACACTCATTGTAGCTCATCAGGTGATGAGTCCATTCTCATACATTTCATGAACCTAAGAAAGGAGGGGTTCATTTCCAAAAAGGGTCCTTCATCGTTTGATTTTATGAGTCCGATGAAAGAAAATTCATTCGGCATTTCATGTTTAGAGAGTCTGAAATGACCAAGAAGACTCCAAGGTGGAATTTTTCATAGATTTAGTCCCTGAGGACCAAAAAAGTATAAAATGATGCCTAGGAAAACTCTTCTAGTTGCGATAAAATAGAGTGTACCTTTTTTCGTAAGTAATTCCAATCAATCCGAAAAAGGGTAAACTACCATTGACTAGACGATCATTCAAATACTTTTACAATGTGAAAGCATCAAGTTTGCTTGGCGATATTTTCGTGTTTAGGGAGCCTGAAAAGAGCTTAAAGGTAACTCCATAAGGGGTTCTCTTTTTTGTAATCCAATTTTAACGAGTTTGAAAAAGCAGAAAAAGTGCACTTGATACCTCTTTTACTAGAATTTTAACAAGCATGTAAAAGGTATAACATACGCTCGGTACTTTTTCATCTTAGCTCGAAGCGCGAAAAAAATGAAAGAAAATCATGACATAGCCAAATTACATCATAAATGTGCCCTGAAATCTTTGAAAACGAAGTTAGAACCAATTTATTATGAAAACTATAGGAAATGCATGGAAAAAACCCTACAAATTTGAATATTTGATTTATTATTTTTAAATAAAATAAAAAAAAATTGATATAAAAGAGGTGAATAGTAAATATTTTTACCATTGTTATTTTTACCATAGTGGAGGAGTGAAATTGGTGCAAACAAGTTGATTTTCAACTGAAGATTCCAGGAATTTTGGACCACCTCTCCTTGAACCGCTTAGATCAGGTAGGAGCTAACCTCCATCCCTTTTCTTTTATGGTGCAATTTTTTATTTTAAGTCCATTGTTTGAGATTTTGGAGAAATTTCCCAAAGGGACAAAGCATACCTAGGTCGATGCTTTTCTCCCTTTTGTCGGTGCACCTCTTGAAAGAGGGAAAGGTGCATAGGGCGCTCTGTCAATAGAGGGAAACATCGATGATGCTTTTTTCTCCCAAAGAAAGTGTGGCAGCGGCTACAACGTTCCAAAAAATAAAAAAAATAGTCAACCTCTTGCCATTTTTTCTTCTCTTAAAGGTTTTAACATGCTTTTAATAAGTGTTTAAATTGTTTTGGCAAGAAAAAATGAATGTAAAAATGGTTATATGGAAGGAAAGAAAACACGAGTTTGATGACTTGGAAGTAGGAAATTACCCAATGATTGTGAGATCCCTCCGTGAGTGTGGGATCCTCAAATAGTTCAAAATACCAGGAATGAGGACGTATGTGCATTTACTAGAGCACATTATCCATATGTGGGACCCAGATCAGCAACACTTTGTGGTTGGGACTCATACTCTAATGATAGATGTGGAAGACATCTATTTATTAACTGGATTGTCCTGTAGGGGAAGACCAGTAGTATTGATAGGTTCACGAGTTGTTGAGATATCCATGGTGGCGGTAAAGGCCCCAAATTTACCTACGAGTCGGTATCCTTTCGTTGGCTGAGAATCCAACTACTGATGGTAGAGGATTATGCTTATGTAGGGACCGACTTCGGAGATGATCTTGACCTTACACTCCCAGAGGGAGAACAATGGGATGAGCGAGGTAAGAAATATACCCCTATACATGTTTTTCTGTATTTTAATTTCATATTTAATTTTTATGACGTAATTCTGAGATATGCAAAAATGTTTTGTGCAGACATAGGGCATTCTCGTCTGGAAGGGACCTTGCCTATAGAGATGCCAGGAGTAGTCATATATATGGTGATCAGGAACATAGATGCGGACAAGGAACTCCAAGAGATCAAGGAGAACCTCCAGCGCCTGACTGTAGGGATTCTTTATATCTCTATTGATGATCTACCCATGCGCTATTAGCACCAGAATGGAGGAGTCTCAAGCCCTTTCGGTAGACTACTCCGTCGAGTAGCTCGGGTTGTGATATGCTATCTTGAGCATGAGGATTATCTCATAGTGGCTCCATCATTTTTGTACTATATCTACACTGAAAGCTTCGAAGCTTAATTTTTTTTCACTATGTATATGTCTTTGAAACTATGAGAGTTCCAGACTTCGGCTGACTTGAAAGCTTATGGATTCAGTCCTTTTGGTATATAGGCTTTACTTATATATATATAAACCTCTATTTACAGATGTGTGTGCAAATGTGATATGTGAATGAATGCCTACTTAGTAATTCAATGCATGAATTTTATGTTAAAATGAATTTAAATATTATCAAGATACCAATCTAAGACAAAATTTGCTAAGGAATCTACCACAACGTTTAAATGTCTCAGAATATGTTGATTATAGACCTGCTCAAAAGACCTTTCTAAAATCCTAACTCTTCAGAATGTACAAAGGAGTAGGGGGTTTTGACTAGTGTAGACCCAGTTTAGCTGATGTACTACCAATTCCAAGTCTAGGTAAACCCTAATATGTCCTACATCATTAGCCAAGTCTTCAATCAACAAACCAATCACCGCATGATACTCTTTGATAGTTTTTGTTGTGAGGCCCAAACAAGTTCCACCTGAACTCACCAGATCACCTGTCGGAGAGTACAATACCCATGTTGTTAACGCAAGATTCAAGGTGTAATTATTAGAACCATCTGCGAAATCGGTATAGGTGGTCATCTATTCATTTTAAACATAGGACTACATAAGTAGGGTTGTGAAAGATACATATTATATTTACACTGTTAGCACTAAATTATTTTTACATCGGTTGGTGTTGTCACTTTCTAAACTTCAGTTTTTTTTGGTTTGGCCAGTGATAAAGTTTTGTGCGCTTGATAATGCATGAAATTTATCAGATCGACAAGAAAATAATAATAAAAATACTTTGAGCAAAAGAAAAAAGGTTTTCATAACTAGTCCAAAAAATTGATTTTATAAAACCGATGTTGAATTTTATATATTTGGGCCAAAAGTTTTATGTTTTATAAGAATAAAGTTTATTTTTATAAAAAGAAACCCTTAGGTTTTTTTTATAAAAGTAAAGTAAAGAAGCCAAAAAGGTTTTTTTAATAAAAGTAAAGTAAAGAAGCCAAAAAGGTTTTTTTAGGAATGGATGGTTCACAATGCATGAAGTGAGGAGTGGATGGTTCATTAAGAAGTTCCCTGCATTTACGTATGCACATGAAGTGAGACCTTTTGTCTTAAATTGAGATGGGCCCTTTATTATTCTCTAAAGGCTAGGTAAAGTAGCCTTCCACCGACTCAGCGAATGGAGAGAAGCGTGCAAACAGAGCCGCGAGCTTACAGATACGATTGGATCATTAAGAAAACCAGCAAATATTGCTAGGAACTTTTTCTCTTATGGAAGTGGGTGGCACGGGAAAGGAACAACCCCTTGGATCATATGTGTAAAGAAGCCAAAAAGGTTGGTTCATTAAGAAGTTCCCTGCATTTATGTATGCACATGAAGCGAGACCTTTTGTCTTAAGTTGAGATGGGCCCTTTATTATTCTCTGAAGGCCAGGTAAAGTAGCCTTCCACCGACTCAACGGATGGAGAAAAGTGCGCAAACAGAGCCGTGAGCTTACAGATATGATTGAACCATTAAGAAAACCAGCAAATATTGCTAGGAACTTTTTCTCTTATGGAAGTGGGTGGCACAGGAAAGGAACAACCCCTTAAGATCATACGTGTTGGGACCAAATGCGATCCACCAAATCGAAGCTCACACTTAAATCCAAACAGCAAGTGGATTGGGGTCCATGAATTCAATCCAAAGCTTACCACCCTCAAAGTACAGGCGTCAAGCATCAAATGAATAATATAAACTCCTTTGTTCCTTGACATATAATGAAGTCTTTGATGAATATAAACAATTGAATCAAGATTTACTTTGTGCATGTGGGACAATTTTCCCATCGCAAAAAACAAACAAAAATGTGGAAACACCAATGCAAGTGTAACATATTAATGGAGTTGATGCTCAGATTTGTGTATGGTATATAGATGATTGAAAACAATGTCCAATGTTGTTTCATCCAGGTAGAAAGCTTAGATTATATGGTTGCTTTGCAACAAAGAAAGAGATGGATATTTTTAACAGCACATGACATTTTGTTCAAGGAATTAACGCTAAAACAGCAAATGGAGGTGAAGGGAATGGGATAAATCACCACAAGTTTTTAAAATATGTTGATAAAAGTAGAATTATAATTGGCATAAGAGCACTACGGCATTGTTTGAGGATGAATTTATAAAGTTTGGGCGTCCAAGGTGAAAAGCGTGATTTCCCCCACTCTTGTGTTAAAATACAATCTTACCAAGGGATTAGGACAAAGGTGCGAAGTTCGTTCTATTTTAGTAATTCAAAACTGCCCACTGAAAAAAATCAATGAAGTTTATAAAGAAAGATCCAGAAAGGTTTGTTCTTTTTCTGGTTGTGCCATTTTTCAAGAAATTAAAAGGCATTATTAACAATCTACCATTGGTACCAGCTGCACTGAGGAAATTTTCGAAATTGGTTGTAAGCAAAAACAGAAAAGAAGTGTTAGATTGAATATTGGATATCCCTTGCAAAAGAAACAAATTTCAGAGAACTTTGAAAATATCTTAAAAAGGAGAATAATTGAGACAAAGCTTGTAGAATATTGTTTACCAGAGTAGTTTTACCATGTTTTATTTTCCCTATCCACAAACAGAATTTGAAGACTGGCATTGGGTACTCAATGTTGAATCAAAGCTGAAGAATTTGAATATGCTTGGTTGTCAGCTGGTGGAGCACGTGATGACTGAGATGAATCTGTCATTATATTCCCTGAGACGATTTATATGTGGAGAGTTATTATCCTGCAATTCAAATGGAAGATCGATGCTTCAGATAAGTACATGAATCATCCAACGGTAGATTTATATTTCACATTGTAAAGATGCACGAGGTAATTGAATTTTTGGATATGCAAAATGTTGTTAAATTGTAGAAGGGTTGAACGGTCAGATCAGCAGGTGGAAGAAATCGGTGGCTCGAGTGTATTCCACAACATCAACTAGCATCAGCAAATGATATTTTTAAATATGCGGAATTTTTATGTTGTCAGGAAGTAAGTTGAAACACATGGAAAACATCCATTATCCAGTCAAATGAATCAACAGATGGAAAAATTTCCGTTGATTGAAAGTGCTCTTTGTTTAGCAATCGATGGCTTGAGAAAAATTTTAATCAGCAAGCAAGTTAACACACATGTAAGTACATCCTAGTTTGGTTAATAAATCAATGGTTAAATTTCATTTCACCACAAAAAATGGTTTGAAGAATATATATCAGTTATCAAAGCCAAAAAAAACCCGAATATCATGCAAGAGTCCGTGTATATGCTTTTATATGCAAGCGAGACGGTAAGCTATCGTTTTTTGGCATCATAGGTAAAAAATAGTAGGTTAAAGTGTCGGCTACATTATGCACTGTGTTTGAGCGTGTCAATGAATTCATCCTTGTTTGAATTTTCAGAGCCATATGTAACCAAATAATGGAGATATCAATCAAATTAAGAAACAAACAGAGTATAAAACATCAATAAGCAGAGCATATTTTTATTAAAATGGTTGTTTTAGTCATTAAGTTCAGAGAGTTGTTTCTGTTAAACCAAGAAGAATTTTCAAAAAACAAGAGAGTTTTTTATTCATAACATACCCATATACAATATAACCTATCTCATTTTTTATACAGTTATTATGGTTTAAGAGAATTTAAGCGACTTTCAGAGGGCAACTCCAAATTTTCGAATGATTGTTTTAGTCATCAAATTCAAAGAGATGTTTCCTCAAAATGGAGTTGAATTTTAAGAAACTGAGAGAGTTTTTTATTCAAACAGGCCAATATTCAAAAACCTCATTCATGTTTTACCTAGGTATCACATATTGGGAGAATTGAAATAATCTTCACCGTGTATTTTTCCATAAATTTAAAAGCTTATTGTCTAAGTCATTAATTTTAAAGGCAAATTCCGAGGAACTAGAGGTGAATCAGAGTAAGTGAAGACATGGGTTTTGTCGGGAACATGGTCAGTTGAAAAAACCTCTCTCATATTTCATGCATCTATCACCAGTTGAGACATATGGGAGGGGATTTGAAGCCTATTTTTCAGCAGTCCGCATCATATTTTATGTTTTATGTAAATCGTGGCAAATATTCCACGTCTGAGTTTGTTAGGATTTTGATTATTGTTGTAACTAATTTTGGCCCTATTTCTAGGTTGGCTTCGGGGGTCTAAGACACTATAATTATACCCTCAACAGAGAAAGAAAGGGTTGAAACTTGTGACACCCTTGGCATTTATGTAATTTTGATCCATTTTAATAAAAGTTGCAGAGCCAGATGCTGGTCTTTGAATGCAAAAATTCATGTGTATTTATCAGTCATAGTATTTTATTTCTTTTCTTTATGTGCATGTCCTTATTGTTAATCTCTTCATTGTTTTTTCTCTCATATCTGATATAAGTGTGTGATAGTTTTCAAAATTCATACTTTGCTATGCTTTGTGTATCGTCTATGATATTCACAAATTATTTCTACCAAAGTTAATGCAGAATTCATCTAACAGGTGCTCTTTGTTAATGGACTATCATCTTTCTTCCTTTTCCACCAGACCAAAAATATATTGACCGTAACCGAAATACTACCTTGATTTTGCAGACATTTCCTATGCAAATTGCTCTATATCTTTTGATAATTGTGACTCCATAGCCCAATTGTGCTTGTCCTATTTCAACCATGAAATAAACTTGAATTTTTTTTTTATCTTTATATATTTCCTTGATAAACACTCTTGTGAGAGATCCCTCTCTAGAAAGGGAGAAGTCGGCTCTCATTTCCTAAAGTGGTTATGTTGTTCCCTCGGGATCTACCTTCCATAACCTTGGGTGTGATTCTGAGTGCTAACAAACTGGCACCGTTGCCGGGGAACAAGGGTGCAAATCATCCCTGGGAAAAACAACAAAGATTATAAGGAGAAAGGATTTCTATGGGAAAACAAAGACTCGTGCATGTGAAAAATGTTGTATCATTTTCCCTGGTGACTCCACTGAAATATTCTGGAATGTGACTCCACTAGGGAGACCACTGGTGAGAAAGACAAATACAGGGAGAGGTTTCAAATCTTTCCTGGATATGAATGAAAGGTTTACATCTAACTGTTGATGATGAAACGGTGATTAAGCGTAAATAAGGTCATGTCTCTTTTCACCTGGTGACTCCATCTACGAAGAATCCATTCTTCATAATGTTCTATGGAAACTCCACTATCAAAGGGGGTTGCAAAGTTTGAGGAGATGATTCAGTTTCTCCATCATCAAGATGATTTCTCGGGCTGCAAGGTATGCTCCTATGAATATTTCTATCATTCCTGGTTATCCCAATCGAATACCTCCTATATATTGGTAAACATATCTTCCAATATTCAAGGATCGAAATGGTGATGATGTTTCCATTCATTTGTTTGGATTTCATAAGCATATACATAAGCTTGGGGTAGGATGGGATGAGGATTCTTTAATGAAATTATTCTAGTTTAGAAGAAAATGCTAGGTCATGGTGTGAGGGATTACCGTCAGGATATTTGTCCTCCCTTAAATACTTTCATACAATACTTCATGAACATTTCAAAGATCAGTATCCTTCTCTGCTGTCAATTCAATATTGTTGCACACACGATAAAGAGTTCATTGAAAATGTGAAAGACGAATGTGGTGATGATCAGTATTTGGATGAAGAGGTTTTAGAGATCTTACATGAATACTCATCTCAAAAAGAAAGACAAACCAATTTCCATGTTATTCAATAAAATTCCCAGTGGTTAGTAATGTCTTCCTTAACTGAAGTTCACATAGACCAAATCTCTGTCTCAACCAGTTATATCCCTCTTCCTAAAACTAACGATTATTTGCAGCATTCTTGTCATTCTCTGTGTGACCAAGAAAGAAGTTGGCACTGTAAATCAAACCCTTCCTCATATTATTCAGCCCCTGAAAGTTGGCCACAAGAAAAGAATTCCCTTGTTCAATCAGAAGACCCCCTTTTGCAATAGCAATCTCTTCAAAGTTACAATACTTATGTGATTGATTACATAGAGAATGATAATTCTAGAAAATCTCGGTCTTGTAGTCCTTCCACATGTTTATTTTATGAAATTGAAAGTAAAGAGAAATCAGATTTTGAAATAATGGTTGAAGGAAGACCTTTGCGTGTTGATCAAATTCAAATTTCACCTTGAGATTTACCTGAATATATAAATCCCTCTTTTCTTGTAGAGGATTATCAGCCCAGTGATTTGAAAGGAGATAGTTGTACTAATTTGTTTTCTGAAGAATACAATCATCGTGTCACAATTTATGTTAGTGAAGAAAATCTCGTTCCAATCCAAAATCAAAATGATGAAAACAAAATGGATAGTAAACATGTTGAAAGTGATTGTTTGCCTTTGTGTTTTTCTTCATTTGAGTGGTTGAAAAAGAGACTTAAAGTTTCTGATAAAAAAACAGAAATTTGAGATTGTGGATGAAGGTACAAACTTCCTTGGAATGGATGATAAGAAAGAAGAACAATTATGGAATCAATCCCAGCCTATAGAAAAACCAGTAGTATGCAATGAAGAGTTGAACAACGAAGAAGAAGATGATGGTTCTCAAATGGATGTTTCTTTTTTTTTTCAAATTCAGAAATTTTTTGTCAAGAAAAAATTTGTTTGCTTGATCCTGTTGAGGAACATAGTAATATTTATTTTGAAATGCATGGAAAGAATGAAGTTGTAGAATCAGAAATTTTGAATGACTTTGGGGATGTCTTGATTGAAAATTGTCATGAGAATTCTTGTCAAGGATCTTTTGAAAAACAATTTTACAATTTGCAAATGGAGTTACTTTTTGAGCAGCCTTCTCATGGTAAGATAATGAAATAATTTGTTGAAGGTTGTCATTCCTTTTATGATCCGGTGGTTGATTACATGGATAAATTTTTCAGTTGGGGTGGTTGGTTACGTGTTTGCGGCAAAGGTCAAATTTTTTACCTTAAATTTTTTCCAGTTTGTTTTTACGTCCTGATTTCACTTAAGCATGAGGAGAAAGTTTGTTTATGGGTTCATTTTCTTGATTGGCTTCATTGGAAATCAAAGTTTACTTGATTCAGCATTTGTGTTGGGTCAAGTAGGGTAGGTAAGTAGGTGTGAAGAAGCTCGACATGGCAAGAATTTTCTTTCAGCAGTATGAGTTTAGTTTTAGTTTCAATTACAATTTCAGGTTTACATTTACAATGGGTTTCCAACCTTCAGAGTATGGACGGGTGATAGGTTATAGGTTGCAGTAGGGGTTGGTTACAAGTTGACAGGGGTTTGTTTGTGGGATAGTTTCAGTTGATTGTTATATGTCAGAAAAGGTTGAGGATTTCAGAGAAATATTGAGAGAATCCCAATGGATTCAGAACCTGGTCTACAAGGCTCTTTGCTACCTCGTAGGGAGGATAGCATCCCTAGTTGGAGCCAGCTGTTAGCACTAAATTATTTTTGCATCGGTTGGTGTTGTCACTTTCTAAACTTCAAATTTTTTTTTGGTTTGGTAAGTGCTAAGGTTTTTTGTGCTTGATAATGCATGAAATTTCTCAGGTCGATAAGAAAAAAAGAATAAAAAGACTTTGAGCAAAAGGAAAAAGGTTTTCATAACTAGTCAAAAAAATTGATTTTATAAAACTGAAGTTGACTTTTATATATTTGGGCCAAAAATTTTATGTTTTATAAGAATAAAGTTTATTTTTATAAGAATAAAGTTTATTTTTATAAAAATAAACCTTTATGTTTTTTTTTTAATAAAAGTAAAGTAAAGAAGCCAACGAATCGAAGATCACATTTTATTTTTATGTTTTATAAGAATAAAGTTTATTTTTATAAAAATAAACCTTTATGTTCTTTTTTTAGTAAAAGTAAAGTCAAGAAGCCAACGAGCCACCAAATCGAAGATCACACTTTATTTTTATGTTTTATAAGAATAAAGTTTATTTTTATAAAAATAAACCTTTACATAAGAATAAAGTTTATTTTTATAAAAATAAACCTTTATGTTTTTTTTTAATAAAAGTAAAGTAAAGAAGCCAAAGAGCCACCAAATCGAAGATCACACTTTATTTTTATGTTTTATAAGAATAAAGTTTATTTTTATAAAATAAAATGAATGATATACACTCCCTTGTTACTTGCCATACAATGAAATCTTTGATGGATATAAACAATTGAAACAAAATTTACTTTGTACATGTGGGACAATTTTCCCATCGCAAAAAACAAACCAAAATGTAGAAATGCCAATGCAAGTGTAACATATTAATGGAGCCAATACTCAGCTTTGTGTATGGTATATAGATGATTGAAAACGATGTCCAATGTTGTTTCATCTAGGTAGAAAGCTTAGATTATATGGTTACTTTGCAACAAAGGAAGAGATGGATATTTTTAACAGCACGCGACATTTTGTTCAGGGAATTAACGCTAATATAGCAAATGGAGGGGAAGGGAATGGGATCAATCACCAAAAGTTTTTAAAATATGTTGATAAAAGTAGAATTTTGGAATAAAGAGCGCTACGGCATTGTTTGAGGATGAATTTATAAAGTATGGGCATTCAAGGTGAAAAGCATGATTTCCCCCACTCTTGCATTAAAATACATTCTTACCAAGGGATTAAGACAAAGGAGTGAAGTAAGTTCTATTTTAGTGATTCAAAACTACCCAGTGATAAAAATTTGATGAAGTTTATAAAGAAAGATCCAGAAAAGTTTGTTCTTTTTCTGGTTGTTCCATTTTTCAAGAAAGTAAAAAGTATTATTAACAATCTGCCATTGGTGCCAACTGTGCTGAGGAAATTTTTGAAATTGGTTATAAGCGGAAACAGAAAAGAAGCATTAGATTAAATATTGGATATCGCTTGCAAAAGAAACAAATTTCATAAAACTTTGATAATATCCTAAAAAGAAGAATAATTGAGACAAAGCTTGCAGAATATTGTTTACCGGAGCAGTTTTATTGTGTTTTATTTTGCCTCTCGGATATCATAATTTGAAGACTGAAATTTGGTACCCAAAGTTGAATTAAAGATGAATAAGTTGAATATGCTTGGGCTTCGACTGGTGGAGCACGTGATGACTGAGATGAATTTGTCATTATATTTCCTGAGATGATTTATAAGTGGAGAGTTATTGTCCTACAATTCAAATGGAAGATTGACGGTTCAAATAAGTACCTGAATCATCCAATGACAGAGTTAGATTTTGCATCGTAAAGATGCATGAGGAAATTGAATTTCTAGATCTGTGGAATGTTGTTAAATCGTAGAAGGGTTGAATGGTCATATCAGCAGGTGGAAGACATCAGTGGCTCAGGTGTAATCCACAACATCAACATCCAAAAGTTCAGACACATGGAAAACATCCACTATCCAGTCAAATGAATCAGTGGATGGAAAAATTTCCACTGATTGAAAGTGTTCTTTGTTTAGCAATCGATGGGTTGAGCAAAATTTTAATCAACAAGCAAGTTAACACACATGTAAGTACATCCTTAGTTTGGTTAATAGATCAACGGTTAAATTTCATTTCACCAAAAAAAAAGGGTTTTAAGAATATATATCAGTTATCAAAACTAACAAAACCACAAATATCATGCAAGCGAGATGGCAAGCTATCATTTTCTAGCATCATAGGTAAAAAATTACAGGTTAAAGTGGTAGCTACATTATGCGTTGTGTTTGAGTGTGTCAATGAATTCATCCTTTTCTGCATTTTTAAAGGCATGTGTAACCAAAGAATGGAGATTTAAATCAAATTAAGAAACAAACAAAGTATCAAACATTAATTGAGGCAGAAGCAGAGCATATTTTTTATTAAAATAATTGTTTTAGTCATTAGGTTCAGAGAGTTTTTTATGTTAAACCAAGAAGAATTTTCAGAAACCAAGAGATTTTTTTCTTCATAACAAACCCATATACAATAACCTATCTCAGTTTTTAAACAAGTATTGTGGTTTAAGAGAATTTGAGTGATCTTCATAGGGAAATTTACAAATTTTCAAATGATTGTTTTAGTCAAAAAATTCAAAGAGTTGTTTCCACCAAATGGAGTTGAATTTTAAGAAACTGAGAAAGGTTTTTATTTGGAATAGACCAATATTCAAAAACCTCCTTCAAATTTTACACATGTATTACATATTATATTGAAAGAATATTCACCGTGTATTGTTCCAGAAATTTAAAAGCTTAATGTCTAAGTCATTAACTTCAAAGGTAGATTCTGGGAACTGGAGGTAAATCAAAGTAAGTGAAGACATTGGTTTTTTTGGGCACATGTTTAGTTACAAAAACCTCTCTCATATTTCACACATCTATCACCAGTTGATTTATGCGAAAGGGGATTTGAAGCCTATTTTTCAGCAGTCCGTATGTAAATCGTGGCAAATATGCCACGTCTGAGTTTGTTAGGATTTTGATTATTGTTGTAACTAATTTTGGCCTTGTTTCAAGGTTGGATTCAGGGGTCTAATGCACTATAAGTATACCCTCAACAAAGGAATAAAGGGTCGAAACCTTTGAGACCCTTGGCGTTTATGTAATTTTGATCCATTTTAATAAAAAATTTAGAGTTGGATGTTGGTCTTTGAATGCAAAAATTCATGTGTATTCTCAGTTACAATCTATGATTTCTTTTATTTATGTGCATTTCCTTCTTGTTAATATATTCATTATGTTTTCTCTCATATATTAGATAAGTGTGTGATGGATTTCAGAATTCATACATTGTTATGCTCTGTCTATCGTCTCTAATATTCACAAATTATTTCTACCAAAGTTAATGCAGAATTCATCTAATTGGTGCTCTGTGTTAATGGATTAACATATTTCTTCCTTTTCCACCAGACCAAAAATATATTGACCGTAACCGAAGTACTACCTTGATTTTACAAACATTTCCTATGCAAATTGCTCTGTATCTTTTGATAATTGTGACTCCATAGCCCAATTGTGCTTGTCCTGTTTCAACCATGAAATCAAATTGAATTTGTTTTATCTTTAAATATGGACTTGATAAACACTCTTATGAGAGATTCCTCTCTGGAAATGAAGAATTCGGCTCTCCTTTCCTAAAGTGGTTCTGTTGTTACCTCGGGGTCCACCTTGCACAACCTTGGGTGTGATTATGAGTGCTAACACACACTAAATCCACACTTTTCAAAAAACTCACAGCACTCTATAAACAACATTTTCAATGAACCTATGCTAGATGTCCTAGGAATAGTATTTTTTGAGGTAGATCCCATTGTGAGGCTCTCCCAAGGGTATCCCGTCATAATATATCAACTCATAAGCCCCTTTCTCTAAGAAACGACTGGAAATATAAGGCCCATGCCACATAGATTCCAACTTTCCAACTCCCAACTTGCCATGTTTCTGGTCATAGGTCAAGTCGAGGTCACCTTCATTGAAAGAGCGAGGTTGAACATATCTATCATATTGATCTTTCATTCATCGTTAGTGTGCCTCATTTTCTCTGGTGGCATCGCGACGAGTTTCATCAAGCTTGTTTAAATACAAGAAAAATTCTTCTTCCAAGGTGGTATTGGGTAATAGTTCTACAGTGAGTTTTAGAGAAGGAATTTCACACTCTATTAGAAGAGTGGCCTCTAGTCCATACACCAACTGAAACAGTGTAAAACTAGTGGATGTCTAAACAGTCGTTCGTTGGGCCCATAATGCAAAAAAAAGTTCCAAATGGTCGTTAGAATTAGCTTCTCCTACCATCCATTGAAGCATATTTTTTAAGACTTTATTGATAGATTCAACCTGGCCATTGGCATGTGGATAGTAGGGTGTAGATTTTTCATGACAAAACCTTAACTTAGCACTTAATTCTACCATCATCTTATTCTGAAAAAGTGACCCGTGATCAGTCATAATGATGCTAGGGATCCTAAATCTGGCGATGATATGGTTGAACAGAAAAAGAGCAATTGTATTTCCATATTTAGCATAAGTAGGCATAGACTTAGCCCATTTAGTGAAGCAATCTATGGCCACAATGATGTAGCCATGCCCCCCAGTAGAGGTAGGTCTACAATGCATGAAATCGATGCCCCATTTTGAAAGGGGGCCAACTGCTATGTCAGGATGCAACAGAGAAGAATGAGTGCACTATTTTTATGTGAATAATTGACAAGGTGGGAATTTTTTGATGGTTTCTATCTAATCCTTAAAGATTGAGGGCCAAAACTACCTAGCGCGTAATATTTTATGGGCACTAGCCAACCCAAAAAGATGACCACCATAGGCTCCAGAGTGGCAATCATTCAAAACAATCTCAACTTCTTCATGAGTGCGACAACTCCGTAAAATGGTATCAATTCCATGACAATATAAGGTGTCATTGATAATGAGGTAGTATTCAGAATGGTGGCGTATGCGACAACGTTCATCCCGATTTGCATTGGGATGAAATCGTTGTGTTTGGAGATAGAGAATTAAATATCCATACCAGGGGTCAGACGTACTAATGAGCAACAAGGATTCATCGGGAAATGAATCGATGGGCTCTATTCCCTCAATAATACAGGGAAGTTCACACATAAGCTTGAAGAAGACAAGAGACTTCTTACAACTAGATTTGGAAAATTCCAACTCAAATTCTAGCATGAGTATTTGCCCCCAAGCACTTGACGAGTCAATATGTAAAACATGGGGTTAGAATCTGCATATATTATGGTTGTGCAGAGAAAAATGTAGTGACAGAACTTCTGGACCATGATGACCATGGGAAAAGCAAGTTTATCCACATGAGAATATTGGGTTTCAGAGTCCAAAAGACGGTTACTCGAATAATATATCACATGTTCATGATCGTGTTCATCCATCTGAACTAAAACCATACGAATGGTCACAAGGGATGCATCCACATACAAGGAATAATCCTTGGTATAATTAGGTGGTTGCAAAACAGGTGCATGCGTGATAGCATGTTTGAGATTATTGAATGCATGTTACACCAAGTCATCCCAAATGAAGGGGGTGTGTCCTTCTTCAATAAACGCATGAAACCATGTGTTTTTTCAGCGTAATTCCAAACGAAACGACGTAAAAAAATTTCCTTCCCTTGAAAACTTTGGAGCTCGGTAACATTCATTGGGGCAGGTAAATCCAAGATAGCTTCAATCTTCAAAGGGTCTATGCGGATTCCATCCTTGGACACAATAAAACCAAGAGTTCGACCAGTCTCAACACAGAAAAAACACTTGTGTGGATTTAATCAGATGTTATAGTGGCGACATTTGATAAAAATGGCTCTCAAATGATCAACATGGTGATCTCGCTACTTCGAATGAGCAGGAAGGTCATCAAGATAGGGTTCAAGAATGTGTTTTATGTCATGGAAAGCATATGACATGGCGTGTTGGAAGGTAGCGCCAACATTTTTCAAACCAAAAGGCAGATTTCTATAGGAAAAGGTTCCCCATGGGCATATAAAAGTCATCTAGTCTTGATCTAATGGGAGTATCTCAATCTGATTGTAGCTAGAAAATCCATCCATTAACGAGAATATGACACTTCTGGCACAATTGTGGATGATTTGATCGATGTACGAAATGGGGAAGTTGTCCTTAGGACAAGCCCAATTCAAAACCTGAAAATCAATCCAAACACTAATAGTATCCTTCTTTTTAATGACAGGGACTATGTTAGACACCCATTCAGTCAAAGGCACAGGGTAAATAAAACCATCCTTAAGAAGATTTTCAATATATTCCTTAATGGTGGCTGCTTTCCTTGGATGTAGTTGACGGATCTTCTGACGAACTGGCTTGGTACGGCCAGGGTAAGTATTGATCTCACGAACTATGATGGAAGGATCTATCCCTGGAATCTATTTGTTGGTCCAAGCGAAATAATCGTGAAATTCTTTAAACAGGGTCGTATAAGACTATATCTATGAAGGGGAAGAATTCTGGCCTATATTGATGTTTTCTAGGATGTTAGTTTCATCGATATATCGACAAAAATAGCCTTGGTAATATTAATCAGATTACCCTCATACTCAAGATCACGGGTGAGAACTAGGGGTTGGGGATTAGTGACTATATCGTATGAAACTGTTTATGTGAATTGTTCTTTTACCATATGACAATAGGGAAGGAAAGAAGATCAGTGATGATGATATTTCCAAGGCATCTCATCTAGGGACATAACTTCCATGATGGACTCATCAGAGGGGAGTGTATGCGAAAGGTAATCTAGATATGGGGGGGTTCTAGCAAATAATGTAGGTGATATGTATCTGAAGCCACCAAAAAATGATTGTTGATGGTGGTGTCACTAGCGAACTAAATGGTCTGGTACTTTTCTTCAAAGGGGATTACTAATGTTAAATCAACAATGGACTTTCCTTTATCTGGGGTAGAAGAAGATATCATGTTCACGGATGTCACTTGCAAAATAGGAGGAGGATTAGATAACGAAAAGACTCCCATGAGTGAGGAAGCTTTGAGAAGACATAATCCAATGTTCTAATATTGATGGGTTGTGGAAGCCAAAAGTGGAACATTTTTTGTAGTATTTGAAGTCGCATCTGGTGAACAAAAATGGTAACAATATTCCCTTGGAATGGGAACTGGAACACCCGAAAAATGGATGAAGCAACAACTTGCATTGCATAAAACCAATTTTGACCTAGAAGAATATTAAAGTCTAAAGGAACAGCAACAAATTCAATGTGAATGGAGACTGATTTCGCCCCTATTTCTACCTAGAGAGAGGGAAGTAATCTATAAGGTTGAAATCTGCAACCATCAAAAGAATTTAATGTCGTGGTGGAATGGTTGATCTCGAGAGACCCGGTAGCTCTCCAACAAGATAAAGACATGATCGAAGTTGAGGATCCCTCGTCCAATACAGTTCGATGGATTATCTTCCCAATAGCTTTCATGGACAATTGGAAAGCCAATTAATGGGAGAACCTAGATTTAAAATCATCCAGCTTGAAGGCGATAATGTTGTTGTTTTCAAGATCCAGTGCTCCAAGAACTGATAGAAAGTTCTTTCATTGTGTAGGACATGTTTGGAGTACCTAGAGAGTAGACATAGTGCATGGTGCTTGAGCCAGATATTCAACAATATTATAGTACTAGGAAGCATGTGAGTTAGAATTAAGTATGGATTTTTGAAGTGTACTCTTAGGTGGGTCGAGAATTGCATCAAGAGAAGGATTTTCAATCTGAAGACCATAAGTGGGAGGAGGAGTGGATGCTGAATTTTTTTTGGGTGGAACATTATCCATTTTCTTCTTCAATGGAGAGTCATAGATTTGGGATCGAGTATTAATATTAACTGATTCGCTTGACATCATTTTAACTTCATCTATGGAAGACGAAGAAGGCCCATGCAAGGATTGATGGTTAATCAATTGCCGTTGGGTAGGGAAAGGATCTATAAGGACTGTCAGGGTGGGGGTATTTTTCAAAATTTTACTAACTTCCTTGCGATGAGGACACTCTTTAGTGAAGCAATCACCTCCATAGATAAGGCAACTGAATTTCTCCTTTCTCTTATTTTTAGAATCAACATCAGGGTTTTGTGTTTTATTACCTTCTTATTGGTTGTCAGATTTCTTAGATTTGTTTTTTCCTTTTTTCTCTCCTCTTGAAGATTATGTGGATTGAGCCACATTCACTTCAATCAAAACAATAGGAGGGGAAACATTTTTAGGGTTTGGAATGGGTTGACTAGTAGGTGTGGTCGGTTGATTTTTCTTTTTTCACGGATTTGGTCGTCGATTTTGTTTGAACTGAACCAAGAACTCCATTGGTAGGTGGATCTGTTGCAGGACTTGAAGGATCTAAGGTAGCGCGAAGAGTGTGAGGAATTAGGTTGTACAACATGCCAAACTAGGAATAGACCAAGTCTAGGTACTGAGCACAAATAATGGCCTGCTTCTCAGTAATAAAACCTCTTAAGGCGACATACCTACCAATGGGGGGGAGTAAATACTTAGTAAGCCAATCGATGAGTAACTAATTGAGAATGGGAGCCTTGATAAACCTATGTTTTCATCTCCATTCATGTATATGATCGGATATATGACTGGAAGTGGTATGGAGAAGCGAGGTCAATAGGTTTGTACTTGTCTCATATCAGATTGGTAACTGAAAATGTGCTGAGAAATCCATTGCTAAGGTGTTGAAATACCAAAAGGAATGTTGAGGTGGCTCAATATACCATTTCACATCTACCCCAGTGAGATTTCTCTGAAACAAGCATAGACGGATCGAACCATCCATCAAAGAGTTAGATGAGCACCACAAATGAAAATTCATTACATGGTTTTTTGGATCCTTACCAGGTTTGCCATCAAATTTAGGTATATTTGAGGGTAACTTAACCGGGATGGCCGACTATGAGGGATCATGGTGGATAGGGTCGTTCATCAATCTAGACAAATATGACAGATCTAAAGTAGCCAGAAATGGTAGCTACTGATCAAGTTGGGGGTACTAGTAATATTGATATGGCATCTGTGGACCAGTAGGGCGATAAGAAGATTGATAAATGAGTATAGATGATGCTCCTATGACTGGTTGGTTAGGTTGTTAGTTTCCAAATGATCCACTTGAGGGTCCTCTAGGTCGTGGGTCTTCTAAGGGAGGTGGAACACTAGAGGGTGGGCCACAAGGCAGTGGGAATTCAAGTGATGGGCCTCAATATGGTGGGCCTTCAGGTGGTGGTCCTCTGAGTGGTGGTCCTCCAGCTGGGCCTCCAAATGCTGGTCCTCCGAGAGGGCCTCCTAAACCTCCAGTAGTATTTATGAAAGTTCCTCCAAGTGGTGGGTCATTTGACCAATTAGGTTTCCCCCATGGGACATAAGCATTTTCGGGGTAAGGCATTCCAAGATAAACAACCCCTGACGATGTCGGTTGATAAGCTTGATCAACCATAGGAGGTTTATTTCTTGGGTAAGTATAACCCCAAAAAGTTGACTAACGGTTGTTTGAACTCATGAATGTTGTCCCGAGTCAAGAGAGGGAATATCTATATTGGTATTTGCAGGAGGAGTATTAAGTGTTGGTTGTCTTGTCATTATTTTTTTCTCCATGCTAGAAATGGTTCCCCTAGTAGGTAAAACAACTTGGGTTGTAGGTTTCCCCCCAGGTGTGGAAGCTATTGGGGGAGTAGAGATAGATGGGGAATTATGGGTAAGCGGGACAGGAATGGAGGGTTGAGCTGAATCGTAATTAACCATGTTTTGTGTCGGTGACTCTGAGCTAAGAGCCACATGTGATGATGAAAGGGAATGGTATCCAGGTGGGGTTTTTTTCGAACGACGGGATAGGGGAGAAACACTTATCCATTGTATGTCCACCCTTGTATTCTACAAGCATTGCACAGTTTCCCTAACTAATTTGAATAATTCATCATTGGAGGGGGTTGTTTTTACTTGAATGGGGGTAACATAATATGGTCTAGTAGTCCTATATTCAAAAATTGCCTGACCTAGAGAAGTTTCCCAAAAAGGAGCAGTTGGGCCAAACTCTATTGCCACTGTGTCATCTGATGGGTGATTGAACACCTAGTCAGGTACACTAAGTTTACCTTTCATTCGAAAATGAAAAGTGGAGTCTTATGTAGAAGGTTGTTGGACTATGATATGAATTTGAAAAGAGGAAATTTATTCCTCGGATTCAACGGCTAGAACTCCTTCTATATTAGAATCAAGAGTAGTTGGTTGTTCCATGGTTTCACCTTCATTTTTTTCCACAGTAGGATGAGAGTCAGGCATTAAACCCTGCAACCTATGAGATCCTCTCACAAGAAGTCCAACCGAGGTGTTGGCTAAAGATTCCTACTCTAAATATCTATACAAAGAAGATATCACATGCAAACAAACCTACACAAGCTAAGTCTCAAGAAAACTTAAATGACAAGATGGGGTTATGATAGTCGGTTCCTCAGCAGGATTTTCAAGTTGTCACAACTTGCGATATACCACAGGGTCCAACAGTAAAACGCGACAAGGAGGATTGGGACCGTACCCTTGCCTAAATACCTGACTACTTGGATGGCACATGCATAGTAGCTCCTCGAGTGTTGTTCACAGTGTATTACACCAACAAGATAGACAAAAGGATTTTCTCAGTTGGTTTAGGTATCCTAGAGGGGTCTCCCGATATAGACAAGGTAAATGGAAGCTCATATATGTATTAGTGTTATCTAATGCATAACCGTTCGAAAGGGGCCTTCTAGTATACCACCAAGTATGTGAAGTACCTTCTGATATACCTCAAGATTATGTGAAATGATGTTTGATATACCAGTAGTACGTGGAAGAACCACATGATCCCTGAGATGCAGTGCAGGAAAATAATGGCAAATCCTATGTTTTAAGGCGTCGGAACACGTCTCTATCCTATCACTCAAATTAATAAAATTTTTAACCTAAGCTACCGTTGATATTATCTTGATGGTTAGTGAATGTTTATGGAATGTAGATCAATATGCAAAGTTAATATCTATATGCCATGCAACTCTTCTCTTCAATGAATGCTAACTAGAGAAAGGGAGAAACTTTTCTTCTTTAAAAACAAATATGCCATGTCACTTTCAACGATTTAATCTTTAATATCTTTAACAAATTTTCAAATACACAAGCATTTTCACCTTTAAGAATACAATATCTCTTAAAAGAGAATGGAAGAAGGGCTTCTAATTCCTAAAAATATATGTTTTCTCAATCGAACTCACAAAGAAGTATTTTGTAACTACTCGAGAAAACCAAGAGCAATCAAAACAAAAACAAGCCAACAATCCTCTTTTGTTTCTAAATATGATTCGAAAAAGAAAGAACGCTAAACAACTATACTTCAATAATTGTAAATGAGCTACATAACTTCTTTTCTCATAAACCTACATTCACTTTCATAGAATGAATCAAGCAAACCATGCATCCAAAACTACAACTCATACACAATTTCTTCAATTACAAATTCCCTATTGATGGAAATTTCTAGATATGAACTCAAGAATAGAGATCAAGCTACCAAACTATCCGACTCAACAAGAACATAGTAATCAAATCTAACAACACTCAAAGAGAAACAAGAAATACCAAAGCACAAGCTTCAAAATAGTGAATGGCCTACCTCAGCGCACTGTGTAAGGTTGCACCAGAGTGTCAGGAAGGTGTCATCGCACTGTGTACACTGGGTATAGGTGCCAACGGCGCACTATGCATTCAAAAAAAGAGTGCCAGCAATGCTATTTGTCAGAGTGTATTATGCACCAAAGAATGGTCGGTGCTCTGTCAAGCATGCCCAGGGGTGTCGACGGATCCAGGGATGTAAAAAGACCAGTCACCTACCAAAGAAACCAATGGTGGACTGAGCTAGACTGATAAGGAAGTAAAACACACTTCACAAGAGGCAATTGAAAAGATGGTAATGTGGATCATTTACCTTAACAACTCAGATGAGGTAAGCAAACAAGAATCACAATTTTATAAGCAAGAGTGTTACAAAAATCGCATATCTAATTGGATCTGCTCCATATATGGTTGGATCTATCCTAGATCTAAGTGGATTTTTCCCTAGTATGGTCACCAATTTTTTTTGTAGTACTCCTTCAACCGATGTGGACACTGCTTGTTTCTCTATCCTGTATGGTACAAGTGTATTACAAAAAGTCACATCGTCATATCATTTCCCTAGATA
Source organism: Pseudotsuga menziesii (assembly GCA_001517045.1). Taxonomy (NCBI): domain Eukaryota; kingdom Viridiplantae; phylum Streptophyta; class Pinopsida; order Pinales; family Pinaceae; genus Pseudotsuga; species Pseudotsuga menziesii. The sequence goes on from LPNX010373887.1 coordinate 31,343, forward strand.
ACTGATCTACTTGAATGAAATAATTCTTTTACCTCATATGTGAAAGTATTGACCTTTGTTTCACTGTTATTCATACGATATATAGTACCTGCAAAGAAACATCAGAAACAACACAAGAGATAAGAGTAACAAGATATATCAACAATCTATATTAATGATCAAGGAATTTAATAATAAATGGTTGATATTCAGATAAATCATATATGTTAAAGGGAAACACTTTTGTATTTATCAAATGAAAAGAGAAAGATACAACCAAATCCTTGATGTCAATAGATTTGTCTCCATAAGGTATTTGACACACTCACACAAATCTCTTTGCTTACAACACTCACTCAACTTTGCCTCAATACCAAACTTCAATCCAACAACATAAGGATGCTCTTCTTGGTCTCCCCTCACATAGTCCATGAAGCTTTCTTTTATAGGCCAAGGGAGGCTCATATGAGATGAGATATTTTGGGAAGAGGATAGGAAATGATCCCTATAGTATAGGATGTTGAGTGTCATCTCTCCCCAATAGATAGGATCATCCTCCATGAGGTTTTTCACTAGGAAGCTTCTTGAAACTTCTCTTTTTTCCTTTTAAATCCTGTTGGTGCTCCTTGTAGTGAGTGTATTTGCGCCAACGCACTTTGTAAACAAGGAAAATATGCTACTGGCACCTACTGTCATTGAACAAGGTGTGCTAGCCTTTCATGGTGCTCTTTCATAGAAGGAAAGGTGCTTCAACCGATCTAAGAATGGGAAAAAAAATTCCAAAATATTTATTGGCCAATTTCTTTGAGGAAATTGAAGCATCAATGTATATTTTAGGTGCAACATAATTCCCCCCAAAGTATGAAGCTAGAGGGATGTGATAGGTAAAATACTTTTCTATATGTCAATCTGGTATCAGAGGCAAAGAGAGGCAAGTTTACATTTGATGCGAGACCAGTAGCCAACTTATCTGAATCAATCATGGATGTGGACCAATACACTACAAATCCATAGAGATGACTATGTCATGGCTACCAAGAATACACTGTAGATCCATGAACAATAATACTGAATACAGAACATGGCTACGAGACATACAAAGTAGATCCATGTTATCCAAACTCAAAACTAGACACAATCACCAAACATACAATGTGGATCCATGTCATGACTTCAAATAATCCTTTGTCACAACCTGAGGATAGGCTTGTATTCAGGTGAATACCTAACCACTCGGGGTATTCATTCCAATCCCCAAACGATACGATTATAACCATGTGAATAGATGTCCTGATGTCGAACATGGTAGAAACCACTTGATTACCAGTCATTGATGTATACTGTTAACAAGTGCGAAGGAGATCACCATTGATGTCAATGATTCCAAAGGTATATCAATACATTCTTCCAAGTGTGAATAAATGACTTGAATTCGAACACTTGAAATAATCTTCCAATCATAGGTCATTGATGAAAACCTAATGTTGAAAGAGAGGAAACCTACCATTGAGGAATGCAGGCTTCAAGGTACTTGACTTAGTTTCTAATTCCAATTTTTGGATGATGTGGTGAAGTCGACAGGAATAGACTCATCGAAGGAAGGCCATAATGATTTCCTCATCATTGACATGAAACATGGAACAAAATTTGATGTTGAAGTGATGAAACAACCATGAGACTGACTCAGAGATGACCAACTTTGAAAGAAGGTAAGGTTACTGAAGAGTTTGATTGAACAGTAGACTCCCTTTGAACATTAAACAACACGACAAATGACTTGGAAGCATTGATTCAATGAGATGAAAACTAGAAGTAATGCAAGGACATGGTGATGCATTTTTTGAATTGACTCAAAGGAGTTAAATGACTCATGAAAATGGATTGACTTGAGGACAAGATGAATACCCAATTGTTTGAAAATGAAAATTCAGGAATGTTCCATATTCAAAGGTGTATTGTGAGCTTCCATTGATACAAATGAAAATATGCTTCCCATTCCCTTAATTTCTCCATCACGAAGGATGAGTGCCTCTTTTTGTTTTTACGACTTCAAAGAGGGTAACAAACACTCGTTGTAGCTCATCAGGTGATGAGTCCATTCTCATATGTTTTATGAACCTGATAAAGCAGGCGTTCACTCCTAGAAAGGGTCCTTCATTGTTTGATTCTATGAGTCTGATGAAAGCAAACCCATTCATTGTTTCATGTTTAGAGAGTATGAAATGACCAACAAGACTCTAGGGTGGATTTTTTTCGTAGATTTTGTCCTCGGGCCTCGAAAAAGTATAAAATGATTCCCAGGTGAACTCTTCTAGTTGTGATAAACTAGACTATACCTTTTTCCTAAATAAGTCCAATTGATCCAAAAAATGGGTAAACTACCATCAACTAGACAATCATTCAAATAATTTTACAACTTTGAAAGCATCAAGTTCGTTTGGCGATCTTTTGTGTTTAGGGAGCCTGAAAAGAGATTAAAGGTAACTCCATAAGGTGTTCTCTTTTTCATAATCCAATTTTAATGAGTTTGAAAAAGCAAAAAAAGTGCAATCGATACCTCTTTTATTCGGATTTTAATGAGCATGTCAAAGGTATAAAAGATGCTCGATACTTTTTCATCTTATCTCGGAGTGTGAAAAAGACGAAAGAAACTCATGACATAGCCAAAATGCATCATAAATGTGACACAAAATCTTCAAAAACGAAGTTAGAAACAATTTATTATGAAAACTATAGGAAATGCATGGCAAAAACCTTACAAATTTAAATATTTGATTTATTGTTTTTAAATAAAAATAAAAAATTGATATAAAATAGATGAATAGTATATATTTTACCATTGTTATTTTACCATAGTGGAGGAGTGAAATTGGTGCAAACAAGATGATTTTCAACTGAATATTCTGGGAATTCTGGACCACCTCTACTCAAACCGTTTGGATCAGGTAGGCACTAACCTTCATCCCTTTTCTTTCATGGTGCAATTTTTTGATTTCAAGTCCATTTTTTTTATCTTTTGGAAAAATTTCCCAAAGGGAAAAAGCGTACCCAAGCTTACGCTTTTCTCCCTTTCAGGAGGTGCACCGGCGCACCTCTCAAAAGAGGAAAATGCACCTAGGGCGCTCTGTCAATAGAGGGAAACAAAACCAACACTCTATTCTCCCAAAGAAAGTGCGCCAGCGGTTAGTGCATTCCAAAAAGTTAAAAAATAGTCAACCTCTTGCCATTTTTTCTTCTCTTAAAGGTTTTAACATGCTTTTAATAAGTGTTTAAATTGTTTTGGCGGGAAAACCCAATTTTAAAAATGGTTATATGTAAGGAAAGACAACACAGGTTGGATTACTTACAAGCAAGAAATGACCCAATGACTATGAGATCCCTCCATGAGTGTGGGATCCTAAAATACTTCAAAATACTAGGACTAAGGGTGTATGTGTGTTTACTAGAGCACATGATCTATATGTCAGACCCAGATCAGAAGAAGTTTGTGGTTGGGACTCATACTCTGATGATAGATGTGGAAGGCATCTGTTTCTTGACTGGTTTGTCCCATAGGGAAATTCCAGTAGTATTGACAGGTCCACGAGGTGGTGAGCTATCAATGGGTGACTTGATTGATGATCACTGCTCGGTGGGGACCCATTCGGTAGGTGGGAAAATACCCATCAAGCACATAGTATGCATGTCTTTGAGGATCCTAGCCTTCACAATTAAGAAGATTTCGGGTAGCATATCAACTCACTTGAATACACGGGCCCATGTGTTGTATGACATAGAGTGTATGGCTCCCACGATCTTCAACTGGAGCGAGTGTTTACTGGTCAGCTTGAAAGACCATTTGACCAAATACAGGAGAGGGGAGCTGAAGAGATTCGACTATGGAGTGGTAGTGGTGTCTTTATTTTTGGATAGGGTACCATTGATGAGACCCCAGGTACTATTGAGTAGGTTGGATGTTGAGGACCCTTGAATGAGCAGGTGGGTGGATGCCATGGCATGCCATGGTGGCGGTGGAGGCCCAAAAGTTACCTACGAGCCAATGTTTGTTGGCTGAGAAACCAACTACTGATGGCAGAGGATTATTCTTATGTAGGGATCAACTTCATATATGATCCTGGCCTTCTACTCCCAGAGGGAGAGTGATGGGATGACCGAGGTAAGAAACATGCCATTATACATGTTTTTTTTTGTATTTTAATTTCATATTTAATTTTTATGACGTAATGCCGAGATATGCAAAAACGTTTTGTGCAGACATAGGGCCTTCTCATCTGGTATGGGCATCGCTTATAGAGAGGCAAGGAGTAGTCAGATATATGGTGATCAGGAACACAGATGTGAACGAGGAAATCCAAGAGGTTGAGGAGAACCTCCAACGCCTGATTGTAGAGATTCCTAATATCTCTATTGATGATCTACCTAGGCGCTACCAGCGCCAGACTGCAAGAGTCTCAAGCTATTTCGGGAGACTACTACATCAAGTATCTTGGGCTATGATGTGTTATCATGAGCACGATGATTATCCCATAAGGGCTCCCTCATTTTTGTACTATATCTACACTGAAAGCTTCGAAGCTTCAGTTTTTTGCCCTATATATATATATATATATATATATATATATATATATATGAANACTTCAGGTGACCTGAAAGCTTACGACTTCAGTCCTTTTGGTATCCCATATTTACTTATATATATATATATATATATAAACCTTTATGTGTGAAAATTTGATATGTGAATGAATGCCTACTTAGTAATCCAATGCATGAATTTTATGTTAAAATGAATTTAAATATGAGCAAGATACCAATCTAAGACAAAATTTGCTAAGGAATCTACCACAACGTTTAAATGTCTCGAGATATGTTGATAAGAGACCTTATCAAAAGAAATTTCTAAAAGCCTAACTCTTCAAAATGTACGAATTAGTAGGGAGTTTCGGATAGTGTAGACTTGGTTTAACTTATGCACTACCAACTCCAAGTCTAAGTAAACCTTAATTCGTCTTACATCATTAGCCAAGGCTTCGTTCAACAAACCAATCACCGCATTATACTCTGCAAGATTGTTTGTTGTGGGGACCAAGCAAGTCTCACCTGAACTCACCAGATCACCTATCGAAGACTACATACCTAGGCTGCTGACGCAAGATTCAAGGTGTAACAATTAGCACCATCTATGAAACTAGTATAGGTGTCCATTTGTTCATTTTAAACATAGGACTACATAAGTATGGTTGTGAAAGAAACATCTTATATTCACACCAAATCCACACTATTAAAAAAACACACAACACTCTATAAACAGTATTTACAATGAACCTATGCTAGATGTCCTAGGCATAGTATTTTTTGAGGTAGATCCCATTGCAGGGCTCTCCCAGGGGTAACATGTCATAATATATCAACTCATAAGTCCCTTTCTCTAAGACATGACTAGAAATATAAGGCCCATGCCACATAGATTCCATATTTCCAGTTCCCAACTTGTCGTGTTTCTGGTCATAGGTCAAGACCATGTCACCTTCGTTGAAAGAGAGAGGTTGAACGGCTCTATCATATTGAGCTTTCATTTGTCATTTGTGTACCTCATTTGCTAAGGTAGAATCGTGATGAGTCTCATCAAGCTTGTTTAAATACAAGAAACGTTCTTCTTCCAAGGTGGTATTGGATAATAGTTCTACAACGAGTTTCGGAGAAGTAATTTCACACTATATTGGAACAGTGGCCTCTATTCCATACACCAATTGAAATGGTGTAAAACTAGTGGATGTCTTCACAGTCATCTGGTAGGCCCATAATGCAGAAAAATTTGCAAATTCCAGTTAGACTTAGCTTGTCCTACCATCCATTGAAGTATATTTTTTTAAGACTTTATTGATAGCTTCAACATGGACATTGGTATGTGGAGAGTAGGATGTAGAGTTGTCATGAAGAAACCCTAACTTAACACTTAATTCCGTCGTCATCTTATTCTGAAAATGTGACTCATGATTAGTCACAATGGCCCTAGGGATCTTGAATCTGGCGATGATATGGTTGAATATAAAAAGAGCAATTGTCTTTCCATCTTTAGCATAAGTAGGCATAACCTCATACCATTTATTGAAGTAATATATGACCACAATGATGTAGCCATGCCCTCCAGCTAAGGTAGGTCTACAATGCATGAAATCTATGCCCCATTTTGCAAAGGGGCCAATTGCTATGATAGGATGCAATGGAGCGGGATGAGTGTGATTTTTAGATGTGAATAATTGACAAGGTGGGAATTTTTTTACGGTTTCTATGCAATACTTAAAGATCGAGGGCCAAAAATACCTAGCATGTAAGATTTTATGGGCAGTAGCCAACCCAAAAACATGACCACCACAGGATCCAAAGTGGCAATCATTCAAGACAATCCCATCTTCTTCATGAGTGAGAAAACATCATAATATGATATCAACACCATGACATTATAATGTGTCACTTATAATGAGGTCGTATTTGTCGTGGTAGCGGATGCGATGACGTTCATACCGAGTTGCATTGGACTGAAATCGTTGTGTCTAGAGATAGAGAATTAAATTTGTTGGCGGGAATTTTTGATAAAGATAACTTGTGCAGCACCAAGGGTGATGCGCAAGGTCGAAGATGATGCGCAAGGGAGAAAGATGATGCGCAAGGGATAAATATCATGCGTCAGGGTGAAATATGGCGTGTAAGGAGGGAAAGTTGACAAAGAGTTTCCTTGGTCATATTTTGGAGTTTTTGGTCAATATTTTGTAGGATTTGGTCCTTATTTTGTAGTTTTGGTCCAAGTAGTTAGGAATTGATTTAAGTGTACCATTTTTTAAAAGGCGCAAGCCTATAAATGGAGATAGAATTGTAATGCCAGGAGATCCTGCGAGAAGGAAAAGAGCATGATATTGATGTAATTTCTTGTGTTGAATGATAGTCTATGGAAGACTGTGTTCTATTTTGATGCGAAGTAATATGACATGATGGATTTTTTATATAAACATTATGTTTTGCCTCTTTCTCTTTTCCTATTTTCCAAGTAATGTGATGCGAATGAGTTGATACCGTAGTATGATGCTTCTTTCTAAATGATGTGATGTCTTTATGTTCTAAATCATGTTATGGTGGTCAATATTTTTATAAGTATTTATTTTGCTACGATCTGAATGTGTTAATGCAATCTGATGATTGATGGTATGGTTCTGATATAATAAACCCTTATTTGATCTCTGGAGTAATGATGTGATAGATAGACAGTAGATGCACAAATACTCCTTCTTACTGCAGAAATGTGGTTCTGACAGTTCTTCCTTAAACATCAGGGGTGATACCTCATTTGCTCTCCAAGTGTTGCTAGATAAGGTAAAACCTGTCTGGGTCGGTGCTCAAGGAGATCGATCAGTTAAGGCTGTTGACATAAAGGGAACTCATGTCAATGTATCTGCATCAACAAATGGCTCCATTGTCGGGATCGTAGTGCAAGAATAAGGAGGACATGTTGAGGCATCTGACAAGACCAGAGATTCAATATTGGTTCAACCAAAAAGCTAGGGAATTCGTAGCAGAGGAGAATCAGAACCCTTGATTAACGACAGAAGAGTGGCTGGGAATGTACCTGTATTCTAATCTCCATGAGTACTTATTTTCTGAGTTCCTGTAGAAGGAGCAAGTCGATAAGTCGACTTGAACGATAGCTGACTTAGTCGATGAGTCGACTAAGTCGATGAGCCAACTTAGTCGATCAGCCGACGGCTGACTAAGTCGGTCGGTCGACTAAACTAGAGATTAGGTCAGCCACCTAAGGTTGTGTCAGTTCACCAAACCGACAGGTAGTTATTTTATAACTATTTTGTAATCATATATATTAGGTTGTTGAGCCAAATGAGAACTCAGTTCAATTCTCTATGTTCTATGGACTCATTCTTATAATATAATCTGTTAATTCACCTGTTTGTTCTTATCTCTTATCACTGTTTATATATATGGTTTAGTGTGTATTATTGGTAACCTTATGTGATCTATGAGATTACAACATTGGTTCTGTTGCCAGTAGTACATGTCTGAAATGTATGCAAACAGATGATACCAGAGTAAGAGATTAAGGACTGGTGGGAACATAAAGTTGCAAACTATTTGCAGAATTACGTGCGAAGGAATAGATTAACAATAGCACAAGCAAAAGAAAGATTTTTCACAGAAACGTATGAAAATTTTGTCGAATCAGTGCCCTAACTTCTGAAGAAACTCCTGGATGAGAAATCCAGAAGGGACTAAAGAACAACAGCTACTGGAAAAACTGATCCAAGGAGGTAGAACAAACTTGTCGAAGTGGTTCGAGAAAATCGTTGACGACTTCTGTGAGGAGAAAGCAGTCGAAGACAGAACTTTGGTGGAAACAATCAAGGAAAAATTTTACACAGATCTCACCGAGCAATTTCTGTGTTCCTTACTGACCTTGATATTCAAATTCTTGATCGAGAAGGGAGTAGGACATATTGTCGAACCTCGTCCATCACTTCACGAACTGCCATCAAACTCTAACTAGGCAGAGAAGCAAAGGGAGTGGGAAAAATTTATTGCAGAAAGGGAGTGGGAATACTTCCTAAGCAATTAGACCAAACTATCTGGGCTTTCTAAAAGCATCAGGTAGGCTATGGGGGGGTAGCTGGTCATATGCCGAGATAGAATAGAGTGGATTCTAGTCGACTAGAAACAGATACCATTCACCAGTAATGAGATATCAACCAAAAGGGAACTCAAGAGAATAGTATCACACGAAGGTATGTCAGATATTCAAAAAATAGAGAGGGAAGAGAGACAACAGGGGAGGGAAGCAAGAAGAGAAAGTGCCTTAGAGCTGCATAGAGGAAGGAGTCCTAGGGCGACTGACCAAGAGGAGAATCCGCCAGAGTCGGGTCATGACCAACATGAAGAAGATGTGGAACACGAGGCGTCCCCTATAGAGGAAGAATTGTGGATAAAGCAGCCAAACGCTCTCCAATTAAGAGCTCCCCATGAAGGAACAACCCTCTCTCTGTTGAATCTGTGTACTCAGATACAGACTATTGTCGAAGAGGACCTCCAACTATGAGCTGGTGACAAATGAATCAACTTAGGAGGCCAACCAAGTTACAAATGAATATAGACAAATGGCACAGTTCACCAGTGCCTTGAGGAAAAGGGCATTGGCATGGTATATGACCTTTTCGAAAAGATAACCTAGAGTAACCAAAGCCGATATCAAGGCACAATTTTTATCATTTTTCAAAACTCCAAATGCTAAACACCTGGCAGTGAAAAAACTAAAAACTACATCACAAAAGCCAGGGGAAACTGTCTGCAACTATGATAAGTGTTGCAAAGACCTTCTAAGCCAGCTGGACTATGTTATAGATGAATAGTTACAAATCCAGTGGTTTATTGTAGGGTTATCTCAGAAAGTGCATCGACACATCAGTCTGGAAATGTTCAAATCTTACGAAGATGCGCTAACAAAAGCTCTTCAAGTGGAGATGGACGAGGACATACCCACTTACCCCATAGACCACATATTGCAAGAACAGCTCAAGAGTATACAGAAGTATTTAAAGGAGTTAAACCTCAATAATCAAGAGATCTAGTGCACCAAATGCTTGATGGCCGGCCATTCCAAAGAAAACTGTTGATAGGAATACAGTCGACAGGACGTTCGATTCATGCAGACCAAATATTTTTGTGACATTTTCCAGGAGCACGAGGATCACTCGACAAAAGACTGCCCATTCAATATGAAGAATGGAAAGGCATCCTGGTGTGCAATTTGTGAAACCAAAAATCACAGTACAGTCGACTACCATTTGAACCTGAAGAACTGACAAAATTACCATGCAGTATACCAAACCAACGCAATTGCATAAACGAACAAGAAAAACAATTTAGCAAACGATCAGAATGGTCAGAGATATGACGGTTGACGATACGAGCGCCAGTACGACAATCGACGTGCATGCTATGGAGGAAGAGGTCGATTCCCTGGGAATCACGATAATCGACTGCATCAACCCATCCAGTGCTTTACATGTTATAAAGAGGGACATCAGTATGCAGACTGTCCATATAAAGACAAAACTAACCTCAAATTTTGTACTCACTATGGAGTAGGGGATCACTCACTAGAGGATTTCCCTACCATGTTAGAAAAAATAAATACAAAAAAAAATGTTAATGTCTTGTCCTGTGTGCAAAAAAATGATGTAATAAACACAAAAAATTTGCATATTGTAACTCGACAAGGAACAAAAACAAGAGCTGATACCCCAAGAATCAGTAAAATAAAAGAGAAACATGTCTATCCTGACCCACTAAAAGAAAAACAAACATACAAAGAAGCAACCAATGTATTCAAAGAAATTGCACGATAAGAACACGTTCATGACATTCGACATAACACAATAAACGAATTAATCCAGCTCATACAAAAAGACAACTCAGTATCTTAGTTCATCGATTTACTGTATGAAATAAAATGTACTAACTCTAAAAAACAAACAAAGAACATCTGTAGCTTAAATCAAAAATACAAAGGTGATGCCGACCCACTTGTCGACCTAGAAATCGAAGGATACCACGTCCGATAAGTAGTGCTCGACTTCGGCTCACAAGTAAACATCATGACTCGTGACACTTGGGAACAAATGGGCAGACCTCGACTCTATGAGTCAGGAATATACCTGAAACTAGCCGACCAGGGCCTAATTGAACCCATTGGAGTCTGGAAAAACGTCGACATGACTATAAAAGGAATATTGACCAAGGTCGACTTCAAAATCTTGACCCAAAGGAAGGATCCAGTTCCTTCCCAGCGTTAGTCGATCGAACTTGGGGTACAAAGATGAAAGAATCGATATCCCTGGACAAGGAGCGAATCAAATTAAAAGGAAATGGACAAAAGGTCATTGTACCCATTCATCCATCTCAAGGGGAACCTTGGATTGAACCTATTGATGAAGAATTCAATGTTCGACAACTCTACCAGATCCAAGATAATGCAGATTAAACAGAACCAAATATCCATGGAGAACTTCATTTAGGAAACCAAGACTCAGTTGGTTATAATTCAGATGCTGAATTATATGATTGGGAGATTGAGAACTATGAAACACAAGAAAGAGGGTGCTAGATTATACAAAAAGTACAGAAAAAACTCACCCAACAGTGCTTCATAATGTCCATTGCCCCAAAAATATTTGAGAAGAAAATTAGGGAATACCCTACCTTAAAACCTACCAATACTACACAACTACCAAGATACAAGGAAAGGCAATCACCACTCGTGCATGTCAAACAAGTTTCCAAAAATATCGGTGAACATGGCCGACTTCAAAGCCTAGTAGAAACTTTTACAAGACAAGCTGCTAGATGGTGGCATACCCATCAGAAAAGACTATAGACCTGGACAACTGCTTCGACTTACTTTGTTGAAAGGTTTGGAGGAAAGAAGTTAACCCAACAAGCTCATATACCTGTACTCACTCAAGGACAGAACCCAGAAGATCATATTAAAACCTGTGAAAAAGAGTGGAGAAGACTTGGCTACAAGGATGAACGAGCATGGCCACACTTGTTCCCATCAACCCTCACCGACTTACCAAACAAATGGTATAAGATGGAAGAAGCTAGAGTCGAAACCTTCTTATGGCATGAACTCAGGGAAAATTTCATTAAAGATTTCAACTTTATACCACAAAATGAAACTTGGTCGAAACAGCAAAACAAATTAAATAATTTATCTAGCCAACCGAAAACAAACCTTTAACAGATAATCGATAGACAATGAAATGTAACATTATACAAACAAGGCTAAATCCACAGTCGACAAGACTACAATTAGAAAATGAAAACACAAAAGGAAAAATCTTTAGATGGAAATCCAACCATATCGAAACGACCAAACCTATTTGTACAATCCTGAAAGTCGAAACAACTGACAAACAAGATACCAACAGAATGACTGCAGCCGACTTCCATACCACATTCTCACAGTTCAAAGAAGGAAGTTGACCAATCAATGAAGCCAAAGAACCAGAATGGCTAGATGCTAAAGTCAAAACTAAAGAATTCGACATCTCAAATGATGATCGACCAAAAATGGCAAAGATTGGTGACTACTGGAGCGAAGAATAGACCACAGAGATAGTGAACTTATTAAAAGAATCCCAATATGTATTTGCTTGAGATTATAAAGACCTCAAAGGCTTAGTCCATGAAATGGGAGAAATGAAAATTGATACTAAACCTGATGTTCGACCTGTAAATAAAATGCCTTATAAACTAGCTCACAAATACAAGGAGATAGTCAAAAAGGAAATTGATAATATGCTTGCAGCAAGTATCATCTCTCCCATCGACCAATCAGAATGGGCAAGTCCAATGGTTGTACAACCTAAGAAACATGATCCGACCAGACTAAGAATTTGTGTCGACTTCAGGGAACTAAACAAAGTAACACTGACATACCCATTCCCAACCCCTTATGCAGATGAAATCTTGAATGAGGTTGCAGGACATGAATGCTACTCATTTACAGATGGATTCTCAGGCTATAACCAAGTGCCAATAGCTAAATAAGACCAAAAGAAGACAACCTTTGTGTGTGAATTTGGTTCATTTGCTTACAAAGTTATGCCTTTTGGATTAAATAATGCACCTACAGTATTCTCTAGAATTGTTGTCAAAACATTTCAAGAATATATCTATAAGACCATGGCAGTATACTTTGATGATTGGACAATATACTCCATGTTAAAGGATCATTGCAAATGGCTCGGAATAATGTTGGAGAGATGTCGACAGATTCAACTCTCCCTAAACCTCAAGAAATGCATATTTGTGACCTCCATAGGGATATTATTAGGGCACATTGTCTGTAAGGAAGGTATTAAGGTTGAATTTTCAAAGATCAAAATTATCCTCAACCTAAAACCACCAGTAAACCCAAAACAAGTCTGGGTGTTACTTGGCCACACAGGATATTACAAAAAATTCATAAGATATTATTCAGATATGACCTATCCTCTTGAAGAACTATTAAGAGAAGATCAAGAGTTTAACTGGACAGAGGAGTGCCACGTATCATTCAAAAAATTAAAAAGAAATCTAGTCGAAGCCCCAATCCTAAAGTTTCCAAACTGGTCGTTCAAATTCCATGTTCATATTGATGCATCATGCCTAGCAATAGGAGCAATCTTAACTCAACCAGGAGATGATGGAATGGATTATCCTATAGTTTATAGTAGCAAAAAATTAAATAAGGCTGAGAGAAAATATTCGACAACAGAAAGAGAAGCACTAGGAATGGTCTTTGCACTACAAAAATATCGACATTATCTCTTAGCTAACCCATTTATATTCTATACCAACCATCAGGCCCTGAAGTATCTCGTCAATAAACCACTAGTCTATGGACAAGAAGCAGTAGTTCCACTACACTTCTGACAATAGACACCTGTCATCGCAGAAATACTACATGTCGATGTTGAACAAGGAAGGAAGGACCAACTATTGCAACTCAACAAACTTGAAGAGCACCGACTAATGGCAATACAACATCAAGAAATCCAGAAACAACAACAGAAAGCATGGCACAACCACAACATCAAGAACAAAAAACTTGTCGGTCGAAGACCTTGCTTTACTATACAATAGTCGAGTAAAAGGTAAACCTAAAAAGCTCCACACATAATGGATGGGACCTTATGTTGTCGAAGAGATACTTCCCACATATCAGTCCGACTAAGGACATTACAGGGCATAGTATTTCAAAAGCTCATTAATGGAGCCCGACTAAAATGCTAAAAAAAAAAGAAAAAAAAATTCATATAATGACCATAACCGTCAACCAAAATCCATAAAAACTTAAAAATTCAAAAGCCAAAAAAATATTGTACTTACAGAAAACTATGACAGGAAATTACCATCTCGACAACTGCCATCATGGCCATCGTCATAACACCATAGACCATTTTCATCGACCGACCACTCCCATCGACCATTTTCATAATCGACATCGACCGACGACCTCGATAGTCCCATCGCGCATTCATGACATCAAGCACCGAATGCAATTCACCATTAACGCACACTCAAGTATTCCAGCTGGAACATCATGTCTGCCATTAATACACCCATCGATGCACACATTCACAACATCGCTTATAAATATTGGATCACCAAAGAATCATTCACCGCAACCCATACAGAGTGAGCATCAAAGCATACAGTCGACTAAAAGCCAAGAACCCCTTAGTGAAATTGACCACCAAACCAACACAACGACCCCCAAACAAACTAGAGCCTCGACCAAAGCCAAGGAAATACAGGCTGCGGATATACCTTTAGTCTGTAGGTTGAAAAACATTAAAAACGCCAAGGTACAGGAAGGCTCGTGGCAAAAACTATGGACCGAAATGCAAGAATGGGCCTACATCGACAAAAAGGTCACTCAAGCCGCAGAAAAAATCAAACACAGTACTATCTTCAGCTATGCCAATGCACCACTTATGGCCAGCTTTGGTGGCAGGAAGGAAACGGCTGTAAAGTTCATCATCAGCCGATACCACAATGGTTGTTTCTACTTCGACCAGCCGGTTGACACCTCTGGAGAAGTCATCTCCAAGATGACCGGTCTCTCCAATGAAGGAAACCCAGTACCAGTTGGTATCAAAGAAGGACTAGTCGAAGAGCTCACTGGGTCGTCTTCGGGTAAGAAATCCAAGGGGTTGATGATTAGCCAAATCACAACCCAAATGCCACAAATTGTGGCCAAAATAATTGCAGTAACACTCACCCTATCAGGTTGAGGCAGTGACCTTAAATTGGACATGCTAGAATCTATCGACACCATCGCGACAGACGAAACGGCATACAGATGGGCTGAATATGTCACCAACATAATCAAAACCATCTGCGAATGATGTCAAGAAATGGGAGGAATCATCAAGTTCCCCTCCCTAATCTTATGGATAGTCATGCACCATATCTACCTAGAGGGGAGTTCAGTATTTTAGGAACCGTCGAGGTTCCACATGTGGAGATTTAAGCCATTCTCCCAGAGAGGAACCTTGCAGGAGCTTAAGCATGGGAAAGTACTATTGGAGAACTAGTTTTAACAGCTCAAAGTCTGCATGACTAGATGGAGGGTGCCACAAAACATCTGAAGAAATATATCGACGAACTCCCACATCCAGCTGGAGCTCGACCATACCTCGGTGTGGTACATGTAGGGTGATAATTCAAACGCCAAAGCCCTCAACTACTATCCATATGTCGACCAAATATTTCAGGAACTATCTCGACAGGCCAAAACAAAAATACCAGTACCAGCAACAGCAAAGCAGATCATCTTCTCGATCGAGGAGCTGCTCACAGGCCAGGAAAAAGAGGAAGACTACGAGCTCAACCTCTATATCAGCACCTTTGTGTTAGAGGAGACATCGGTCGAACACACCAACCAACTTCAAATAACCATCAAACCTCCGACCACAAAGACGGAAGAAGCCCAGTCCGCAGAACCGCAGCCATAGCAGCAGGTAATTCCTCTGGCTGTAGAAAGTCTTGTCCCATCCCAGGAGCCGAGGGGGGAGATAGAGCCAAAAAACCCTAAGTATGTTGTCACAAAAGGATCCAAATATTGTCAAAGGATATAGCAGCGGCCAGGAAGAAGCTCAAGACACAACAACAACAACAACAAGGTAAAGTTAAGTGCAAGCTTATCCTTGCAGACTCATCCGAAGATGGGGAGGAACTAGAAGCCACAGCCCTCAACATCATAGAGGATGTCACAGCAAACAAGGTGCCGGTCGAAACCCAATTCCAAATATTCATCGACACGAGAGCACAAGCAGGTCGACCGAAGAAAGCTAAGACTATGATGACGCCTGAAAATGTTGTCGATCTCATGTCAATGCCTCCACCCCCATCACCGACGAAAATAGCTGAAGAACAAGTATTGGCACCGCAGTCAGTCAGCCCCCTCGACTTATGCAAAAGTGTGATGTCGAAAGAGGTGAAAGCAAAATTCGACAAAGATAGGGATTTGCAGGCTTTCATTGAGAAACTACCTCAGTTGTTTACGTCAGCCCAAAAAATATCGACACAAGCACCTCTTTTCACAGTCGGTGGATACCACCCAGGACCCGAAGCCCAGTCTAGAATCTTTGCAACCATCACGTCAAATTTTGAGAGAAATCCCGACAAGAAAGCTGAAGTGGTTGCACATTGGACCTTAGCCATCACCTCGACCGCACCTCAAGCCGACCCACTAGCCACTACCCCTACTAGAGGAGCATAAAATGAAGAGGACATAGCCCAAGAAATCAACCAAATTTTCTTCGACTTAGATCACCTCCCCGCCCCGACAATCCACCACTCACCCATACTTCCCCCAAACCAATCAACCCCGACCATTCACCAACTCCATCACCACAACCACCACACCCCGACTTAGAGAAATGCCCACCACAACTAGCTGCATCCAAATAACCAAAGGTGGTAGTCATCCCACCTCCCCAACTAGAGAAACCATCAGCCACTATCCCCCAAACCAAAGACCCCGCCTCGACTATTGCAGGTACACAGGAAGCAGATAAAGAAAAGCATAAGAAGAGGAAGTAGAAACAGAATAAGGAGCATCATGGATAGCCCTCAAAGGTCCAAATCAGATTGAAGGATGCAAGCTCCCTGACCAACACAGAGCTAGGACAGCTCCTCAAAACCCTAGCAAGTGAAGCAAAGACAAGGAGTGAGCAAAGAAATAAGGAACTCAATGACAAAAACGCAAGAACAGGTCGAGTTCCTCAACAAATTCAAAATCTGGCCCAGTCTTTCATGTCGGGCCCCATAGAGGTCGACACAGACAAATCGCTTGAAAGGGCGTATCAGCTATTTGAGAGCATGGTGTCGACACTCCAAACGCACATTCAGGAAACAAAGGAGGAACAAAAAGAGGAAATTTCCCGACTCCTAATGGCACAACACACTGCCTTTTCTAAAGCCTATAAAGTGTTGCAGGATCATATGGAGGAGTCTGTTGTAACTAAAGAAATACTAAGAGACTGGCCTAATTACTATGGGAAATTCTATTAGCAGACTCGATAAGGGATTCAGGCATTAGAAAGTAGGAAAACAACTGAGGAAGCACTCAGAACGACAATGGAAGAACAAATAGTGTTTGAAACTGCCAAACTGTAGTGACTAGAAAGGGAAGCACACCAGTGGGTACAACAAGCCCTCCCTAACTTGGAGAAAGTCGACATAATCTTCCCGCAAATGAAACGACTTATCGAGACTGCAGAAGAGAAGGACTAGTTTATGGGTCCCTACATGGAGAGGATAGCTGAAGCCTCCATTCTAGAAACTATGTCAATCTTATCAAGCTTGATCACACTCACCATCGACATCCAGAAAATTTTGCAGAGTTGTACAGATTTCCAACATCACCTCGCAGTAGCAGCCCCAGCCATTATAGAAGTCTGTGTATAGAAAAGACCAACCATCATACTTCACAGCCCACCACAATAACTATTGAGATCAGCCATGAAGAATTTTGTACCTTCTTTTTTCTTCGAGACGAAGAAACGTTTTGTTCATGGGGGAGATGTAGAAGGAGCAAGTTGATAAGTCAACTTGAACGATAGCCGACTTAGTCGATCAGCCGACTAAGTCGATGAGATGACTTAGTCGATGAGCTGACTAAGTCGGTCGGGCGACTAAACTAGAGATTAGGTCGACCACCTAAGGTCACGTCGATTCACCGAACCGACAGGTAGTTATTTTGTAACTATTTTGTAATCATATATATTAGGCTGTTGAGCCAAATGACAACTCAGTTTAGTTCTCTGTGTTGTATGGACTCATTCTTATAATATAATCTGTTAATTCACCTGTTTGTTCTTATCTCTTGTCTTTGTTTATATACATGGTTTAGTGTGTATTATTGGTAACCTTATGTGATCTGTGAGATTACAACAATTCCCGATCATCCTATACGGGTGGTTGGCGAAGTTGACCTATTGGAAGACAAATTTTCAAGGAGGCAAACCCACTTATTGGACCCCATATTTGATCCAGCAGCTACAGGAGGTAGATAGCATAGCATAAAGGGTTGTTGAAGTGTGGTTTGACAGCATCTTGGAAGGCTACATCACTAAGTTTGCAATCATCTGTTGATGTAATTGTAACTTTGGAATGAATTCACTTGTATATCTTATGTATTGTACCCCGATGTTTATTCCAGGAAGTGTTTGTAATGTAATTGAGTCATGTCATGCCCCGATGTTTCGATCGGGAGTTTCTATAATGTAAACAAGTCATGTCAATTCATTGTGGGTAACCCTCCTATTGATCAAGGGTTAAATTCCCCATAGTTGCGGGGCCCTAGGGTTATTAGACTCTCCTAGTGAAGTCGGCCCTAGTGAGTTATTGTCAAGTCAAGAATTAGTATAAATAGAGAGTGAGCCTCTCTATTTATCACACACTCACTCACACTCAGTTTTAGCGCATAGCTCAGGGAGAAGAAGTTGTTGGGATAGAAAGAAAGAGGCTACTGCTATCGGGAGATCATCTTACTATTTTGGGGTTTTACTTTTGGTGTTGATTCTATCTCTGAGGAAGTTGCGGGATTTACTCCATTTATAGTTTCCCCGAGGAAAAACATTGTGTTCATTGTCTCTTGTGTTTGAATGCAGTGCTTGTTATTCTCTCAGTTAAAGATCCTAATATAATGCTAGCTTAAATGTTAAAAGTATAACATGGTATTAGAGCTAACCTGAGAAGAAGACACTGTGCAGCTGCGGGAACTAGGGCTTCCTACTTTTTGTATCTCTCTCCACATATTTTTAGCAAAAGAAGGTTGGGCTAACTCTCCTCCCTAGGGCACATCTTTCTGTTGAAGTAGAATCTAATTCTGAGCATTTTCAGTTTTTGACCCGAAACTACTGTCAGAAATTAGGGCTTTCCACAGAAGTGGAATTTTTGAGTAAGCCCAGGCCTAGATTGATCTCCTCCTCAAAATAAAAGTTTAGAGATTCAGATCAAAGCATTTTATGGGATAGAACTCGAGGAAATTCAAACCCTAATTTGCTCCTGAACCATCACTGCAGAAATTCAGCTCCAAATCCAGATCTGACATCTTGACCTAGTAAGATATAAATATTTTGTATTTCCATTTGAGGTTCTTATTTAAGATGTCTCATCATACCAAGCTTGATGAAAAGCTTGAGGGAGCTGATAACTTCCCATCCTAGAAGTATAGGATCTCCCTAGTCCTAGAATAAAATGAGTTGGACTCCTACATCAATGAGGAGGTTCCAATTCCAGAGGAAGATGAGACTAAGGCCTTACATAAGAAGAATTTGGTTATGGCTAAGAGGATTATTGTTGATTCAATCAAGGATCACCTCATACCACAGGTGTCCTCCCTAAAGACACCTAAAGACATGTTTGATGCCCTAAACAAACTATTTGAAGGGAAGAACATAAACTGGAAGATGACTTTGAGGAACCAGTTGAAGAATGTAAAGATCCAGAATGAGGAAACCATACAGTCATACTTTACAAGGGTCTCCCAAATCAAAGAAAAACTTGAAGTAGTAGATGAAGAAGTGGAGAATGCATAAATTGTGATGACAACCTTGAATGGTCTCCCCAGATCATGGGATTCTTTCATCCAAGGAATCTGTGCTAGAAAGAAGCTAATCGAGTTTAGCAGAATGTGGGAAGAATGCTCACAAGAAGAAGCTCGAATCGTAGCTCGAGAAGAAAATATGGGAAATGAAGATCAAGCTCTCATAGTATACTCCAAGAAAGGTAGAAGGGGAAATCATCATCACCAAGGTAAGCATTCTCATCAGAAAGATAATTTTGTGAAGAAGGATCCATCCAAACTCAGATGTTATACATGTGATGAAAGAGGACACTTTGCTAGAAATTGTCCCATGAATAAGAGTGGATCTAAGAAGAAGAATAACTCCAAAAGAATACATCATGCTCACACTACTAAGGATGATGATCCTCCCAGAAAGAGAGTAAAACAAGAAAGTGAAGACTCTTCAAGTGATGAAGAATATGTTATGATCTCTGCTCTCACGGGAACTATCACACATGGAAGCAAAGATTGGCTTATTGGAAGTGGTGCTTCCAAACACATGACAGGATTCAAGGAATCCTTTGAGAAACTATCCTAACATAATTCACCCCATAAGGTAAAACTTGGGGATGACTACCAATATCCCATAAAAGGTAGTGGTGAATCCTCCTACAATCTAGACTCTGGAAAGTCTATGAAAATTAAGGATGTCTTGTTTGTACCAGGAATAAAGAATAATATTCTCTCCATATCGGCACTAGATGCAAAAGGAATGAGGGTTGCATTTGTATATGGACAAATCCTCATGTGCCCAAGAGGAAAGACTATTGACAATGCAATAGTAATTGGAGAACAAGAAGGAGGATTATAAAAATTGAAGGGTCATCCAAAACAAGCTTTGGTCCATGACACAGTAGAGCCAAATGAACTTTGGCATAGAAGGCTTGCACATGTGCATTACAGAGCACTACCACTTGGAAGAAAAGTTGTTGAAGGTCTTCCAAAAATTCAGGCCAAACATGGAGCCTGCAAAGGATGTGCGAAAGGAAATAACACAAAGAAGACATTTCCAAGTAGTGAAAGCAAAGAAAAAGGAATCTTGGAAATTATTCACTCCGATGTATGCGGTCCAATGTCATCCAGTTCTCTAAGTGGGTATGTATACTATATTTCTTTTATTGATGATTTTTCTAGGAAGACATGGATATAGTTTATGAAGAAAAAAGATGAAGTATTCATCAAAATCAAGGAATTCAAAGCCTTGATCGAGAACCACACTGAAAAGAAGATCAAGACCTTTCGATCAGATAATGGCGGAGAATTCACATCAAATGAATTCAAATAGTTATGCAAATATTCAAGGATTAAGAGGGAGTTATCCACTCCATATAATCCACAACATAATGGGGTTGCAGAAAGGAATAATAGAACTATCATGGAAGCTGCAAGAGCAATGCTTCATGATCAAGATCTTCCCATGCATCTATGGGCAGAAGCTGCCAGAACAACAATGTATGTATAGAACCATACTCCACACAGAGTACTCGAGAACAAGACACTTGAAGAAGTCTTTTTTGGCAAGAAACCAGAAGTTAGCCATCTCAAAATATTCGATTGTCCAGTGTACATACACATTCCAAAAGAAAAGAGGACAAAGTTAGATCCTTCAGGAAAGAAGGGTATATTTATGGGATACTCTGAAAGCTCTAAGGCTTACATAATATACTTCCCAGGATTCAAGAAGATCGACATCAGCAGGGATATAACATTTAACGAAGACTCAACTTACAACAAATCCAGAAAGAGACCTACTAAAGATCCTGAAGAAATAGAAGAACCCAGAATTCATGACACAACCATGAACGAAGAAATTCAAGAAGAAGACCGAGAACTAGAAGAACATGTAGATCCATCTTAGGAGAAGAATCCTCACAAGAGGAAACCTACTTGGGTACGAGAAGCTATCCAAGGTACAGAAAGATATGGGGCTCCAAAAGAGAATCATAGATAAAGAAAGAGGACTAGGTCCTACTCCGAGTATGTAGCCTTATTATGTGATTTCATTAATAAAGAACCTTCCAACTATGAAGAAGCGGCAAAAAGAAAACAATTGAAGGATGCTATGATCAAAGAGTATCAATCGATCATGAAGAATAATTTTTGGGATGTTGTCCCAAGACCATAAGGGAATTCTGTTGTAACTTCCAAATGGATCTACAAGATCAAGCATGTTGTAGATGGCACCATAGAGAAATATAAAGCAATATTCATGGATCATGGCTTCTCACAAAAAGAAGGAATAGATTATGAAGAAACCTTTGCACCTGTAGCCAGATACACTTCCATCAGATCAGTACTTGCTCTGGTTGTAGTGATGAAATGGAAGATACACCAAATACATGTCAAGACTGCTTTCTTGAATGGTGTAGTGGAAGAGGAAGTGTATGTAGAGCAGCCACTCGGTTTTAAGACACATGACAGGGAGTCTCATGTATGTAGATTGAAGAAATCCCTGTACGGTTTGAAACAGGCACCCAAGACATGGTATGGTAGAATTGATGGCTTTCTATGCAGTTTGGGATTTACTAAAAGTAAAACAGATTCCAACCGTTACTACAAGGTTGAATATGGTAACCCAGTGATGCTCCTACTATACGTAGATGATCTGTATGTAATAGGCATGGATGGGTTGATTGTTGATACGAAGAGGAAGCTTGCTATCGAGTTCGAAATGAAGGAATTGGGTATGATGCACTATTTTCTAGGCATGGAGGTGTGGCAGAATGCGGATGGAATCTCCCTCGGATAAGGGAAGTATGCAGTAGAGATCCTGAAGAGGTTCGGGATGATGGACTGCAAGGCCATGACCACACCTTTGGCATCGAACCTAAATCTATTGAGTGATGCTTCATCAGAAGCGGTTGATGCTACAATGTATTGTCAGATGATTGGGTCCTTGATGTACCTGACCAACACAAGACCAGATATTTGCTTTGCTGTGAACACCTTGAGCCATTTCCTGATAGATCCAAGACATGTTCGCTTGATTGCTGCAAAGCATATTCTGAGGTACCTAAGGGGTACAGTTGATTATGGGCTCAAGTATAAGGCAAATCAGAAGATTAACCTGGAGGGTTATGTTCATTCAGATTGGGCAGGTAGTGCCATCGATAGGAAGAGCACTTTAGGGTAGTGCTTCAGTATGGGATCAGGTGTGATCTCTTGGTTTAGCAGGAAGGAATCCTGTGTGGCACTGAGTACAGCTAAAGCAGAGTATGTTGCAGGTTGTTCAACTAGTTGTGAGGCAGTATGGCTAAGGAAGCTACTGTTCAATTGATTTGATCTCCAGTTGGATGCTACTTGTATATATTGTGAAAACCAGAGTTGTGTGAAGTTGTCGGAGAACCTAGTGTTCCATGACAAGTTGAAGCATATCAATATCAAGTATCACTATATCAGGGATATGGTGTAGAAAGGAGCAGTGAAGCTGCAGTATGTTGCGATGGATGAATAGATAGTTGATGTGTTGACAAATCCATTGGCCAGAGTGAAGTTTGAGTACTTCAGGGAGAAGCTTGGTGTTCTCCATATCGAGGTTCCCTCCAAAGGGAAGTGATGAGTCCATGAGCCATTCTGACATGGTGAGAGGATTGGTTCCTTCCATGGTCAGATGTAAGGGCTGATCCATTCTGTCATGATGAGAAGATTGGTTCCTCATATGTCAGATATGAGTGCTGATCCATTCTGATGTGACTATAGGATTGGTTCCGACACAATCAGATATAAGTGTTGAATGCCATTCTTGGAATGGAGGCACCTGGTCAGTTATGAGGAACACTTAGTCTAGGACTGAGGGCCATTCTGATGTGAATGTAGAATTGGTTCCTACATGATCAGATGTAAGTGCAGATCCATTCTGATGTGACTATAGGATTGCTTCCTACATGATCATATGTAAGTCCAAAGCCATTCTGAGGCGATTGTAGGATTGGTTCCTACATGATCAGATGTAAGTCCAGAGCCATTCTAAGGTCATTGTAGGATTGGTTCCTACATGATCATATGTAAGTGCAGATCCCTTTTGACATGTAGATAGGATTGGTTCCTCGCATGGTTGAATGTGAGTGTTGGGCCTTTCTGACATAGATGATTGGATTGGTTCCTCTCATTGTCAGATGCGAGTGTTGGGCCTTTCTGACAAGTTTGTGGGATGTGTTCCCACATGGTCAGATGTGAGTGTTGGGTGTGCCTTTCATATGTGATTGTAGGATTGGTTCCTACATGATCAGCTATAATTGTTGGGTGGGCCATTCTAACTTAGGGTCAGATATAAGTGCTGGAAAAGACCTACATGGAGGCTAGGCCTACAACCAGCATGAAAAAGGGTTGGCTCTGTAGAACTTCCTATAATGAGAAGAATCGAGAGATAGCGCCTGTGATGATGATCTAACAGAGATGTTCCAGAACCAGAGATGATCTAGATCGAGTGATGATCTAGATCCAGTGATGATGATCTAGATCAAGCGATGATCCAAATCCAGATGAAGATGACTTGACGATGAATATGACTTGAATTTGAAGAGGAATCGATGATGATACAGAGAAGAAGAATTGTGTTGATAAATTGTGTCGAGAAAATACCTTCCTAGTTAAGAGGGAGTGTTGATGTAATTGTAACTTCGGAATGTATTCACTTGTATATCTTATGTATTGTACCTCGATGTTTATTCCAGGAAGTGTTTGTAATGTAATTGAGTCATGTCATGCCCCGATGTTCTGATTGGGAGTTTCTATAATGTAAACAAGTCATGTCAAGTCATTGTGGGTAACCCTCCTATTGATCAAGGGTTAAAGTCCCCGCAGTTGTGGGGCCCTAGGGTTATTAGACTCTCCTAGTGAAGTTGGCCCTAGTGAGTTATTGTCAATTCAAGAATTAGTATAAATAGAGAGTGAGCCTCTCTATTTATCACACACTTACTCACACTCAGTTGTAGCGCATAGCTCAGGGAGAAGAAGTTGTTGGGCTAGAAAGAAAGAGGCTACTGTTGTCGGGAGATCATCTTATTGTTTTAGGGTTTTACTTTTGGTGTTGATTCTATCTCTGAGGAAGTTGCAGGGTTTTCTCCATTTATGGTTTCCCTGAGGAAAAACATTGTGTTTGAATGCAGTGCTTGTTATTCTCTCAGTTAAAGATCCTAATATAATGCTAGCTTAAATGTTAAAAATCTAACATTGACACAGTTAAGTCTTACAGCGACGCAGAAATGGAGCTCTTGAAAGGACAAAGAGGTACGTTTCTATTATCTTCACAATTGTCACTTAAAATACTCATCTATGAAAAAGGCATATTGAAGATGAACTCTGACAAGTAGAACCCTAGTGTGCAGAGGCTGCGGGTACCACAAAGATGATGGTTGGATGGAATGACATGGGGTAGATGGATGGGAGTTACGACGAGACTCTAAGCAAAGCTAAGGAAGGATGTGGTCTTCTGCTATGTGGAGCAAGGTTTAGGCAAGAGAAGAGGCATAGGACAGGGGAGAGTCCTGTTGCGACTAAAACAAGGATCTATGAGATAATATCACAAGGGACGAAATGACACTACAACAATGAAGGAGATGACCATGCTACTCTCAATCCCAAGGAAATACCAACCTAGAGAAACAACATACCCACACCTCCATGCACTGCACTGCACTCAGGAAGAAATACTAGCTCAACACCAAATTGTCTGATGTGTCATCAACACTCCAATAGTAGCATCTCAGCAAACGTAGGAATAAGGCCTAGGATGGCAAGTGATGATGTAAAGTTACCTCTATTTCATGGTAATGGGATCAAGGATCCCAAACAATACCGGTTTCTGTGCAAAGCAGTTTGGACTGTAAAGCAGGCTTAGGATGATGATGTTAAGAAAGGTCAGTTGGCGACAACCTTTCGGGGTTGCGCATTGCACCGGTACATGAAGTTTGTGCAAGTTCCCACAGGGACTCCACCGAAGACTCTAGCAGAGATCAAAACTAGATTAATTGAAGAGTTCTAAAAGCCGAAGTCTGAGGTGCAATACATCATAGAGCTAAAAGAGATCAAGCAATATCCAAATGAATCTATCTGGGATTTTGATCAGTGATTCAATATGTTCATGGTGAAATTCAATTTTGGAAACAGTGATGTACATCACAAGGAATAGTTCATTGTGACATTAGTACCACATATCAGTATTCCCTTGAAGTAGAAAAAGATTGCAACACAGAGCAAGGCTCTAGAGATCACGATGAAGTTGGAAGGTTCACCTGTTAGTGAAACTGAAGTTGGTATGAATTAGATTCAAACGCAACTAGTGAACCTAACAATCCAATTACAAGATATCAAGAAGGGAAGGGAGCATCATGAATCAATATGGTGTACTCGATGTCATGTAGAAGGACATCATAAGGATCAATGCCCAAATTTCTAAAATTATCTACTGTCAGGAGCTCTGAATCCTCTAAGTCATGGTGGTATGTCTTGGTATCGCATCTGTCAAGTTCATGGACATCGACACGAAGACTGTGTGTTTATGCAAAAGATGGTATCAAATCCTACAAATTTGTATTGCACATTTTTTCGATTTGTTGGGCATGAATACAAGGACTGTCCAGCATACGATTTACTCTAGGAGAGGATAATGGATGTATATTACGTGAAGGGAGAAGACCATCAGACGATGCAAAGACTGCCACTGCAGTAGCAGCCATAGGTCGTATAGCCATAGTCGCAGCTGCAGTTTGTACCACAACCATAGTTTTCTCCAATGTAGCCATAATACAACCAAATGCAATATGCTTTGTAGCAGTCACAGTATACTCAAGCATAGTATGCACATCCACATTCGAATCCCCCACCACAACAACAATTTAATCAACCGCAATTGTTAACCCTCAAAATTTACCTCAGGTTGTAGAAAGCAATCTCAAGGTAATAACAGAACCACTTTATGAAAGAAATATGGCTTCCTTCTTTCCAGAGAGGTGTCTCTCACTATGTTTTTTAACAAGGCCATATGTATAAATAAAATAAAAATTCAGATTTTGTTTGTGGTTGAAACAAGGAAAGTATACGTTGGGCTATGGAGTCACAAATATTTTTACGAATCACAGAACCGTTTGCATGGGAAAGTCTACAAAGGCAAGATAATATTCGGTCACAGTCAAAATGTTGTTTGTCTAGTGATAAAGAATAAACAAGGACAATCCATCAATACATAGCACCAAAAAGATGAATTATGCATTAACTATAGTAAGAAAGATTGGTGAATATCTGAAACAATAGCCAGAACATAACAATATGAATTCTGAAACTATTACACACTCATTCCAGATATGAAAGAACACATAATGGCAAGTTTAACAGGAAAGGTATGCACTTAAGAAGGGAAATAACATACTATAACTATGAAATACACATGAATATTTGCAGCAAAAGACTAGCATTTGGCTCTGTAATTTTATTAATGGTAGGTCTCAAAGTACATAACACAAAATCTCACGGGTTCCAACCCTTTTTTCATCTCGAAATGTTGTCTAAATACATAACTTTGCTTCATGATCTGAATAACTGATTCTAAAAATAGGCATAACTACCTTTACATGTGTCAAACATATTTATTTGCTTCTAACTATTTTTTGAACTTAACTAAACTTCTTAAATAACTAATTTCCCAAAACGAATTACAAAATAATTTATTCTTTTCAACTGTCTTCAAAATATTCACTGGCACAACTTGTATTTGTTTTTTCCAAATTGTTCAACTATCCTCCATTGGTCAACACTTGGCAAATCTCGAATGACCATCTCCTTTTTCAACACTCTGAGCTCCACATTCTCCACATTAGAAAAATATGGAAATTTAGCACATGTAGCTTTGAAATCGAACATCATCTCAAAATATTCAGCCAATTTGTCAACCACTATTTTTCTAGACAAGGATTGTTGCATGTCTTCAAACTTCCTGTGATCTAATCTACAACTAATCAACCTGTCATTATAATCCTTTTGATACCACATCCCTCCTTTCTCTTCCCAAAAGAAAGCAAGTCCTCTTTTGAACAAGGAATTAAATTGTTCGATGAACTCCTTAATTTGGTGCTTCATAATATCAATCTTCGCCTGAACTGTATCCAAATGTTGATATTTTCTCACCACTTTTCTTGCCCATGTAATGGTTAAGATCTTATATTCGATATTTTCCTTCCTTATTTTGTCCTCTGTCAAATTGTTTAAAAAACTAATTGCATTCTGAGCTGTGTCTATGGATTTTTTATTTAAGACTTGCTTCACTACCATGACACTTTGTCTAGTTGCTTGCATAACAATATCTTTTTCTAAGATGTAATCTAAATAAGGCATGATCTTGGATGCTTCTGCTATAATCACATCCCAAATGATATGCTTAGCTCCATGTAAGGCTAACTGTCCTGTCACTTGCTTTGTCAATTTATTATTCTTATCTACCAGCTCTTTACATTTGTTCTCCAGTTTCTTTCTTTCTTGTTCTCTTTTTGTAGCTATGTGTTCCAAATTTTTATTCTGGTTCTTCAAACCAGTGATTTCCATATCTATAATACTTACCTGAGACATAGCTTGGGAAAAGGAATCTGTACAAGACTTTACAGGAGGTGAAATAATATGTGCTTCATGTTCTTTATTCTTTTCTTTTAATTCCTTCTCCAACTCTGCTTGTTTTGATTTTAAAATCTTTTCATTTTCAACCCAAACCTTGTGTCTTTTTCCCATTGCTTCTCCTTTTCCTCAAACTTCAACAACCTTGCTTTACGATCAGTCAATTTAGTAGTCAAAGCTTCATTTTCTTTCTCAAACTTTGTCAACTCAAAAGTTTGTATAAGCTGAGTAGATGGAATTTTCAGCTTCTTTTTCAACAATTGAATAGCATTTTGTTTTTCACTTAACAACTTTTGTGCAGTAGCTCCCTTGTCAACTTGACTATCAACCACCAATAATTTTACTTGTAAATTCTTAATATGTGTCTGGTGGGATTTGTTCTCCTCCTTCTCCTTCTTCAGTCAATTTTCAACTCTTCTCTTACTTTATTGTAATTTTGACACTTATAATGTTGCTTTCAACAAATCAGTATGAAATAATGTCACATGTTTGTTTATGTAGATGTATCATATCACTAGCAGGTATATTTTTTAAGTTCATCCTCATTTCAACAACTTTGTTTCCTATAGTCACTGCCAAATTCAATGTATTTTTAGCATGATCCCTAATAGTCACTAGGGATGTGTCCTGACTGGATAATTTCCTTAATTCGGCATATAATTTTAATGATTCATCCAAAGCTTTTCCTCCACATCTTTATATTTGTATAACAATTTAGTCTTGTATTTGTATCTATCTGTATCTCCTTTAGGAATTTTATCAAATGCATATGTCTGGATTTCAAAAGTTGGGCCTTTGACCTTCATCTGCTTCTTTTTACCCTTAATCCTATCCTTTGTGACCTATACAAGTTGCCCTTCTTTTTCAATCTTTTTCTTTTTGGGTGTTCTGGCAATATCTTCTTCTTTAGTATCCATGGCATCTGAGAAGTCCCTCTTATTTGTTTTTTTAGAAAAACTAGCCAATGGTGTAATTTGAATAGTTGTTGCAATTACACAAGAAATGTCACGCTGAGTAGAATTGTCTTCTTGCGTAGATAAAACTGAGTATTCCTGCATATTTTCACCATTTTTTATATCCTTAGGGTAATCCATCCATTTCACTGCTTCAGAAAGTGTTGCTACCTTAAAATGTTCAAATGGTTTATTTTTATTAGCCTGACTCCTATTTGAGATAACATAGTGAGGATCATAATTAATAGCAGCTTCAACTCAAAATCCCATTTCTCTGAGCAGGCTCTCGATCATTAGGAGAGAATATTTTCTCTTAATGACAAAAGGGCCTACTATCCATGGAAATTTAATCTCTAAAATCTTCTTAAAACCAAGGAAATGTGCATTCACGACTATTAACTTTTGTCTGATTGGTTCCAGTGCAAAGACTCTCATTGTCAAAAATGTCAGTAGGATATAGGTTTGATGAACAAACCTGTGTAACCTAATCACTTTACCATTTTCAAATAGGAACCAGTCTCCTATTCTTCTTTTAGGTGAAAACTGTAGCATTTCATTCATCTCTGGTAACACTCTGGGAAATTTCTTTTGAAAGAAATCATTGTATACTTCTGCCATGAGAAAATTCATAAATTTACTATAATCCCTCCTCATTTCATTTGTTATTACCATCTCTGGGAGTTGTAAATTGTATTCATTTAAAGCTAAAAACATCTTCAGTAGATAGGATTGAAATTTGAAAGATCTCGTCTTGTGGAAGTATACTAGCTCAGAATGAATGTTCTCAGCTAGAAACTCATCAAACTTAAGTCATGATGACCACATTGACTGACTCGGTTGTTCAGACTCTACCTGACTAGTACTAAGGGTGAATACTAAGCTCAATAATGTTGGGCCCAGAAATGACCCCTTTTTTACCACCCTTATCTATCGCTTTTTGCCTCATCCTACTCTATTATGCATACTAAATAGATGTTTTTCATTCACTTGGTCCCTCAAGTCATACAGGTATGGTTAATCATTGTCTTATTTTATTAATGCCTAGGATTGTTGTAATCAGGGCTTTACATCTTAAATTATGCTAACATATGGTGGTTTTATAAAGATAATTTGAGATGTAAAGGATACAGGTGTAGCGGGCTGAACATGCCAAAGGAGGGATGGACAGTCATTGCTGAGTTGATCTCCATCCATTCCATCGTTTCCCAAAGAACGCAATCCAAGGGTATTATTCCACGCGATCTGTACAATGGTAGCTGCAACAGGCTGCAACAGATTCAGAGGCAATAGTACGTCGCTGCCCAAAATTAGCTGCAATCCATGAAGTATCTTCTCAATTAATCATGATCATTATTTCTGGCTCAAATAACAGCTTTCCTATATCTTCTGCTTTCATCTTGCCACGACTGTAACAGCTCATCATAATTAGGGCAGCTTGAAGATTAGAGATCTTCATGGCTGCCCGATAATAGTAGGAATATGTTATGATTGTAATTGTATAAATACTAGGAACTATTCTGAGCCAGGGGTTGAAAAATTAACCAAATTATTTTATCAGATGTGACTAAGGTTGTGTGCTCATCTGCCACTTTCAATACAAGGATTTTGATTCTTAATATCTCGGCATTTTAACATGTGTTACTTCCAGCATCTCTGTGTGAAGGCCGGGCCTGCCTTCCCACAGGGATTGCCGAGTTAATTAAGTATTTTATTTATTCTGTTATGTGATTTTGTGATAACTTCCTTTATTTATAGTACGCTGCCACAATTATCGATTTGATGTGTGTCATTTGAATGATCAGTTATTGCATCTCTTGTAAAACTGCAGTGGTGTGGTGTGTCAGTCGACTGTATAGATTAAATTTATTTTATGCAACTATGTGATAGCTATAATAGCCCTCTTCATCCCTAGTTCTTTCAATTGATTTTTTCTTTAGATCTTTGTAGTTTGTTCCTTCGCATTTATAATTGCAGAATTTAATTCGTGTACTTTGAATTTCTAGAATAGTTGAATCAAGATAGTTGGATGGATATTTAGATGGTTTGGTAATTAGGTATTTTACTTTCTGTAAAAATAATCTAGATGTTATTTCCTGAATCTTTTAATTCTAGATTAAGAATCATAAGAAGGTACTTGTGATTGTATTCTTGAGAAGGTAAATTAGATTAAGTGGATTATGGGATGAGTGTGGATGAATAGGAAAGTAGGATCATTTACTTACAGCATTAGCTACCTAGTGTGTAAAGCATATACAGTGCATATTATCCTTGAAATAAGAGACTTCCCTGGGTTGAAAATTTATATTGAACACTCTATATGTTGGCTTTAATTAACTTGCATATAGGGTGCCCAACATTTTGGCGTCGTTTCCGGGGAGGATAAGTATTAGACACTATAGTAGTTGCATCCAGTAATTATCTTTATTCATTCTTCTTCATTTTTTTTAAGTTTGCATGTTTTGGGTTGCATGAATACAAGAAGGGTACAGCGTGACCATATTATAAATCCCAGAACACTAACGTTGTAGGTGATCAAGGCCGTGGGAGAAATCCATCATTAGGAAGAAGAACATTCGTTGATGACCTAGTTGAAAGAACCAATTCTTATACTGGTGCTCGCTATCAAGAAACACATATCAAAAGAAGCCCTGTCACCCCTGAAGTGGCAGCATCAGTCTCTAAATTGGAGAACACAAGAGGAGCTACAAGACCCTCGAATACCCCTGCGGAGGAAGATAGAGTTAGTACTGCAGTATTGGCTGACCGAGATTTGATCTATCACATTAATGGGAAGGTTTTGACTGAAGAAGAGTGGACACAGTTCCATCAAAATTTTAACGACCAGTGGAAGGATGAAGAGGATAAAATAGAGGAAGATATGAGCAACAGACACGATCCCGAAGAGGAAGAAGCAATGGGCGAAAATCATCATCATGAGGGTAGTTCCCCACCTGAAGGGACAGTGGCTACACTTCAATTCCTAATTCAACAGCTAGAAGGAATAGCCCCCATGAAAAATATATCGCCATAGGTGTTGCCTCACTTTTATGGAAAAGCAGCAGAGGATCCGGATGAATTTCCTTTTGAATTTGACATCCTCTGTCACAGCTATGACTACACCACCAATGCACAGAAGATTTTTCTTTTCCCTACCACTCTGAAGGACAATGCATTACGTTGGTTTATGAGCCTGGGAGGCGGAACTGTCACTAACTAGGACAAGATGAAACAGGTGTTCCTGGAGAAATATCAGGAGTATTGCAATACCAAGGATAAGAGAGAAGAATTCTTTAAAATAGTATAGAGGAACAATGAAAGTCAAGAATATTTTGTTGAAAGGATTTTATATAATGTGCGGAGAGATAGAGATACTAATATGGGGTTAGATGTGCTCAAAATAATCCTACTTCATGGGATTAGGGATGATTTCCTAGACATGTTAAATCTGTTAGGAAAGGGGGATATCTCCAAGGAGTCCTTTGAAAATATCGTGGAACTATGCAAAAGGTATTCCAGGGGATCTTCCAGAAATAACAAACGGGACAAATTAGAACATGATGTCTTCAATAGAACACAAAAGTCATTTAATGGAGGAGCCACCCGTGCAGAGATAGGAAACCTCCTCGAAAATTTCAAAACAGAAATGATCAGCTCCATCTCCTCAAAAATAGATGTCCTGAGGGCAAAGCAGAAACAAGCAGTAGAGGATCTCACACTAGGTGTATTCTGCCTTAAATGTAGGAAGAACCACCCTCTGAAGGAGTGCCCGCTCGATAAGGCAGAAGTGTGTTAGTTGTGCAAGCTGAACCATGACACAAAAGAATTCCCTTCACTACCTTAAGTGAAGGTTGTTCTACAGGCATCAACTCCAAATGTGGAACCAGCTTACTTTATTGCACAGAAAAAGCCCTGGCAGCCTCAAAATCAAGGTATGACTCTAGACTTGTTTCCATTTTCGAATAACATGAATAATTGGAATAATATGCAGCACATGAATACACAATTCCCTTCATCTTATTCTAACCCTCAATGGTACCCCTCTCAACCTCCAATGTAAAATTTTATCTCCTAGAACCCCTAGACATAGCCACCAAACCAACAAAATTCTTGGTCTCCTAGATGGAAGATGTTCCATCCAGGGAACCAGTTTCCCCATAACCAACCCTCTCAACAGCTTACACATCAAACGTTTCCTCAACAACCATACCCTCCTCAATAATATACCATACCCTCCTCAACAATATCCTCAGCCTTATCAGCAGTCGCAGCTGCAACTCCAGAATAATGGTGTTCCCAATATGTCGATACGACCACAGCTGCCTGCTCAACCTAACCCTAACCCAAATAATAAAGAAGTCCATCAGTTTGAGACTGTCAACATGCTTGCTTACTCCATTACTCCTATACCCTGCAACGATATCCACTTACGATCAAGAAAGGTAGTGGAGCCTTTGATCATTGAGGATGTTCCATCCCCTATGAGTGAAGACGGGATGAATCCATAGTATTTATCCAATAGAACGACCCCCATTATTGAAGGCGTTGAACATCCTACTAATATGACGGTTGAAACACAGAAAGACACATTTATTGACACACAACCTACACAGTTGATTAGGGAACCACCATACCCTGAAAGACTAATGTTACCAAAGGTAGTGGGACAACCTCAGTTTAACTTCTTAGGAGAGTTAAAAAATATTTATGTTGAAATTCCACTCCTTTAGGCCCTTCAAGATGTACCTATCTATGCCAAAACTATTTGGCATCTATGTATAAGGAAACCAGGAAGGAAACCCATGGATCCTATTGGACACAAAGCACTGAGAATGGGCTACTATTGGCCGACCCTTTTTAGGGATGCAAAAATATATGTCCAGTCTTGTGATAGCTTCCAAAGGATGGGCCAACCCAATAGATTAGATCAAATGCCTCTTCAACCGTAACTGGTGGTTGAACCCTTTGACATATGGGCCTTAGATTTTTTTGGTCCTATCATCCCTCATGTTAGTTTTTCAACATTTAAGCTAGCAATATGTTAAGATCTTTTCACTGAGAGAATAACAAGTACGGCAATCACATAAGCACATCACAAGAGACAAGAGACACAAATATTTTAGGAGGGGAAACCATAAATGGAGAAAACCCCTCAACTTCCTCTAAGATAGAATCACCACAAGATGAGATCCCAAAACAGTAAGATGACCTCCCAACACAACAGCAGCCTTCTGTCTTCTGTCAAGCCAAAGTATTTCCTTCTCCAAAGGTGTGCCACACTTCAGAGAGCAAGTGATGTAATTTACAAGTGATAAATAGAGAGACACACACTCTCTATTTATATTAGTCCGTTCACTTAAGTTGCCATTTCACACGTAGGCTCAACCCTAATAATTACTACTCGAGCCTACACCTTAATTAGTGTATAATAACTCAAGTGCCCCGAAACTGTGGGGACTTACCTAATGACTTGACATGACTTGATTACATTATTAATCCTCCCGATCGGAACATCGGGGCATAACCACATGACTCAAATACATAATAGAAACATCCCGGAATAAACATCGGGTAACAATACATAAGATACATAGAAGAATGCATTCCGAAGTTACATATACATCAACACTCCCTCTTGACTAGGAAGGTATTCTTTTGACACAATTTTTCAGCACTGGTCTTCTTCTCTGCATCAACTGGATCATCTTCGTCTTGAGTCATCTTCGTCTTCAAGTCATATTCATCTTCAAGTCATCTGGATCTGGATCATCTCTCGATCTGGATCAACACAAATGGCATCACTGGATCTAGATTATCACTCGATCTGGATCAACATCACTGGACTGGATTTGGATCATCACTCGATCTGGATCAACATCAAATGGCATCACTGGATCTAGATCATCACTCGATCTGGATCAACATCACTGGACTGGATCTGGATCATCACTCGATCTGGATCACCACTGCTGGATCTAGATCATCACTCGATCTGGATCTCTCGGAGTCATCATAACTGGATCTGGATCATCTCTCGATCTGGATCTCCTCTAGTCATCATCATGTGTATACTATCTCATCATAGGAAGTTCTACAGAGCCAGCCCTTTTTCATGTTGGTTGTAGGCCTACCCTCATGTAGGTCTTTGCCCAGCACTTATATCTGACCTGCTCGTCAGAAAGGAACGCCCAGCACTTATATTTGACCTGCTCGTCAGAAGGGCCCAGCACTCACATTCACCAACATGATAGGACACACCTACTATCATCTGTGAAATGGCTCAGCACTTATAATCACCAGCATGGTAGGACACACCTACTACCATCTGTGAAATGGCTATGCACTTATAATCACCAGCATGGTAGGACACACCTACTACCATCTGTGAAATGGCTCTGCACTTATATCTGACCTACTCATCATAAAGGCACAATCCCATCCAGGGGAACACATCCAACCACACTGATGGGAGACTCCTATCTAGACAGGAACACATCCTATCACAGTGATAAGAGATTTCCGCACTTACATCTGACCTCCTCGTCAGAAAGGAATAACCATCCAGGGGAACACATCCAACCACACTGATGGAAGAATCCTATCCAGACAGGAATACATCCTATCACAGTGATAAGAGATTTCCGCACTTACATCTGACCTCCTCGTCAGAAAGGCACAACCATCCAGGGGAACACATCCAACCACACTGATGGAA